>WBZZ01006784.1:55000-57500 GCA_019918135.1 Paulinella micropora | reverse complement strand
CTGTCTGTCTGTTCCTATCTGTCTATCTATCGATCTATCTATCTATCTATCTATCTATCTATCTATCTATCTATCCATCCATCCATCCATCTATCCATCCATCTATCTATCTATCTATCTATCTATCTATCTATCTATCTATCTATCTATCTATCTATCTATCTTAAACCACAACTTGATCCAGTTCGCTCTCTGGTGGTACCACGTGCCCCCTATGTTTGCTCGCATAATCTTTTTATACTACGAACTCTTAGTAGCCACAATCGAAGGGAAAGATTGGTCATCAGAACCCTTTGTTTTTGCTGTTGGCGTTTTTCAAGGGTGCTGCATTTCTCCTCTCCTTTTCAACATAGTTTTCAACCTACTCCTTGACCTCCTATCATCCTTGACCAAAAACAACGGTTATCATTTCAAGCATAAGACCTCAACAGATGAAGTCATCGTGCACGAAGCTGCTTATGCTGACGACCTCAAACTACACTGCCGATCCCCGAAACACTGTCAATCGTCCATCAACATGATTGACAAATTTCTGTCATGGTCCAGAACAATGGCCGCGAAACCGCCCAAATGCAAAAGCCTTGCTTTCAAATACTGGACTAAAGCCGACGACTATAAGGGTCTCAAACGATTATTGCCGATCTCGTTCCCACCCTTCGACCCCGCCCTTACTATTACTGGCAAACCGATTGACTTCATCGCTGACAAGCCTTTCAAAGACCTCGGATGGATTGTCTACCATGACCTCAGCGAAAACGAACAACGTGCAACAATCCAAAAGAAGTTCATTCTTTGTATGCAAGCCATCGATAGCTGCTCGATCAATGGCTTTATGAAATTTTGGCTATACCAGCACTGCTATCCAGTCACTTGCCTGGCCATTTCTCATTTATGACCTCTGCTTATCTTTCGCCAAAACCCTTGAGAAAATTGCGACCCGCTTCCTCAAAAAATGGGCCAATATCTACAAAAGAGCTCTGGTCTCTTGCCTTTACCGCCCACGCTCGAAATTCGGTCTACAGCTCCAATCCATCGTCTCTTTTTACCAGCGACTTCAAATCAACCGTGCTCAAATGCTGAAGTACTGCCCAGATAAACACCTCTCGTCCATTTATGCGATGAACCTGACGAAACACGAAACATTTCGAACTATCTGGAAGCCAGAGCCTGTGCTCGAAAAGCTTGAGGCACAAGTTGATTTTGAATTCAAACATCGAGGCCAATCCGATCATCTCGGACTTGGCCATGGTCGCTACCCAAAAGAACATTCCATCACAGACCGCAACGACAGGGTTTTAGAATTAGCTGCTGAGACAATACTTGAGACAACCACAGTGCATGACATGGACAAAGCCATGCAAGGGTGCTTCCTTCGTTTTGAAGACGCATGCCCCTTCGACCTCTCCTGGGCTCGCCTCATCGGAACCCGTAATCCCCGTTTAATCTCTTGGGTCATCAACGCAAGCACAAACTCGGTTATTACCCCCGACCTTAGACGTCTGTGGGGAATCATTCCCAACAACAAGTGTGCCCTCTGTTCTGGTCAAGCACATCTATGCCACATCCTCTCCGGTTGCCATGTTGCCCTCAAACAAGGCCGCTATACCTGGCGTCATGACTCTGTGCTCTGCACTATTGAAGCTCCCCTTCAAAAACACATCGAGAGCCATAACAAACGCTCCCCTATAGACCAAAATGAATCAAAGTCTATGTTTGTGAAAGAGGGCGAGCAGAAGCCTAAGAGACAGTCATTTCATCGACCATCCCTGCTTGACACTGCAAACGATTGGCAACTCCAAACCCAATACACCGGTTCTGAGCAAGCCTTTCCTGTCCACATTTGTGTCACTGACCTCCGCCCCGATATCGTTGTCTGGTCACTGTCTACCAAGATATGTATTCTGATCGAGCTAACGTGCCCGGTCGAGGAAAACATCCTTGACGCACGAGCCTACAAGACCAACCGATACAACAAGCTCAAATCTCAAATCGAGGACAACGGATGGACCTGCCACCTTCGACCAATCGAATGCGGGGCTCGCGGCATGGTATCGTTCTCTGTTCATCGATGTTTCCGCGCCTTGGGTTTTTCCCATCCCCAATCCAAATCCCTTTGCTTCAAGCTATCCTCCTGCGTAGCTCGTTGCTCTTTTGCGATTTATCGCTCCTGTGCAGTCAAAAATTGGACTAATCTTCCTCTAGTCCGTATTGGTGACTGCATTCCATCATAGCCGTCCAGTGTTGCATAGCCCGGGCTAGGTCCCTGCGGGGGTTTAGGCCTCATACAATGTCATCATTGTAGCTTGCGCAAGCTTACGGTGCTCAAAACACTTGGACTAACGGCTTCCTTTTCTTTCTCTTCTTCCTTATCCTCCCACTCTCCATTCCTAGATTGCCTTTTTCTTCAACGTCCTTCCTCCTCTTCTTTTTCCAGAACACAGTCTACCCGTGATTCCCATCCCGGACACATGCACAGTACACAAATTATTGTTTGATGTGA
>WBZZ01006784.1:47500-50000 GCA_019918135.1 Paulinella micropora | reverse complement strand
AGTTAGTTGGTAGTTAGTTAGTCAGGTAGGTAGGTAGGAAAGCTGATTGGCCGAGCATAGTAATTTGGCTATGTATTGCAAGAGCCCGTCCAGGCCACTCAGGTAGCTCACCTACCTACCTGCCTACTTTCTAACTAACTAACTAACTAACTAACTAACTAACTTACTAAATAACTAACTTACTAACTAACTAACTAACTAACTAACTACCTGACTAACCTGACTACCTGACTACCTACCTACCTACCGACCTACCTACCTACCTACCTACCTACCTACCTTTCTAACTAACTAGCTACCGAACTGGCTGCCTGACTAACAAATAGCTAGTTAGCTTGGCTGGGGTAGGCTGAGTTCATTCTGGAGGTGGTGGCGGGTCTGTCGTCCTTGTCTTTGTTGTTGTCGTCGTCGTCGTCATCGTTGTTGTTGCTGCTCTTGCTGTTCTTGCTGTCCTTGCTGTCGTTTCTGTCAATGTGTGGCTAGGTTGATTTCTTTCTGGAGATGGTGGCCAGTCTGCAAAACAACCCGAGCAACCTCACTGCGTAAACATGTGTGTGTCTGTGTGTGTGTGTGTGAGAGAGAGAGAGAGAGAGAGAGAGAGAGAGAGAGAGAGACAGAGAGACAGAGAGAGAGACAGAGGGAGAGACAGAGAGAGAGAGAGAGAGAGAGAGAGTATATGTTGTGTGTTTGCGAGTGTACCTAGCGCTGTGTATCTGTGTGTGTGTGTAGCTTGTGTTCGCACTTGGAGACGCACCTCACTCCACGCTACTTCTTGGCCGGACATGAGGTGTGTGTGAGTGTGTTTGTGTGTGTGTTTGTGTGTGTGTGTGTTTGTGTGTGTGTGTGTGTGTGTGTGTGTGCTATCATATCATATCATACCATGTCATGTCATACCATGTCATGTCATGTCATGCCATGTGTTGTCATGTCAACTCTCCTGTCATGTCGTGTGGTGTGTGTTGTCGTCTCAGTTGTCGCTGGCTGTCATGTCGTGTGGTGTGTTCTCGTCTCAGTTGTCGCTGCTGTCATGTCGTGTGGTGTGTTGTCGTCTCAGTTGTCGCTGGCCGACCTTGCCGTGCTGTCATGTCGTGTGGTGTGTTGTCGTCCCAGTTGTCGCTGCTGTCATGTCGTGTGGTGTGTGTTGTCGTCTCAGTTGTCGCTGGCCGACCTTGCCGTGCTGTCATGTCGTGTGGTGTGTGTTGTCGTCTCAGTTGTCGCTGGCCGACCTTGCCGTGCTGTCATGTCGTGTGGTGTGTTGTGGTCTCAGTTGTCGCTGGCCGACCTTGCCGTGCTGGAGGCGTGTCAGAGCAACCCGAATTGGGTCCGCATGTCTATCTATCTATCTATCTATCTATCTATCTATCTATCTATCTATCTATCTATCTACCTACCTACCTACCTACCTACCTACCTACCTACCTACCTACCTACCTACCTATCTATCTATCTATCTATCTATCTATCTATCTATCTATCTATCTATCTATCTATCTATCTATTAGGGGATGGTGTGGGTGTGCTGGGCCCGTGGTGGGGTGCCTTTTGTGTGCCTAGCCATACGCCTATAAGTCACATGCCGAAATAGCGACGGGAAGCACAATCCTGTTCCCTCAGGGTGCCCTTTCTCGCTTGTTGAGCCCGGAATAAAACCCACAGTGCTCTGTCGGTTTATACTAAACTGTCGAACAGTCTCGAAACTCCATCTGCTTACTGGGCCCTCTGTAATGGAGGTGGGAGCTCGTTCTGCAAGGGGCGCTTATGGAACGAGCCCTGGCCCCGCCTGGTACTAGGGAGATTTTGGTATCGCCTGTATCAGTCCCTTCCGTGCAAACATCACGGCTTAGCTGGGCATCGGGTTAATACTTTACCCACAGACTTCCTTGGTTGACGAAATCAGAAGCTCCTTTTTTCTGACATTAGTCGATATCTCATCTATCTATCTATCTATCTATCTATCTATCTATCTATCTATCTATCTATCTATCTATCTATAACTGGGACACATACGAAGGCTTGTTATTGTTTGTTATTATTATTATTCTTGTTGCTGTTGCTGTTGTTGTTGTTGCTGCTCTTGCTGTTGCTGTTGTTGTTGTTGTTGTTGTTGTTGTTGTTGTTTCTATGTATACAAGCCTCCCGTCTTACTTGTTTATTTTTTTTAATGTATGTGTGTGTGAAAGGCGGAAGAGCAAAAAAAGTCGCCACAGGTGGCACGCTGGGCCAGCTACTGCAGGTTGATTGGTTTGTATGTAATGTCATGTAATGTCATGTAATGTCATGTAGTGTCATGTAGTGTCATGTAATGTAATGTAATGTAATGTAATGTAATGTAATGTAATGTGATGTAATGTGATGTAATGTAATGTAATGTAATGTCATGTAATGTAATGTAATTTGATATAATGTGATGTAATGTAATGTGATGTAATGTGATCTAATATAATGCAAGGTGATGTAATGTGATGCAATTCAATGCAATTCAATGCAATTCAATGCAATT
>WBZZ01006784.1:10000-17500 GCA_019918135.1 Paulinella micropora | reverse complement strand
GGGGGGCGTGTGGGTGAGATGTGTTACTGGTACAACGTCCTCCGTTCCTGTGTGTTACATTTATTTGCATGTATGTGTGTATTCATATGTGCATGTTAGTCGGAGCCAATGGAGCTGATCTTCATTCCTGACGGCAAGCAGAAAGCTATGTCTACTCTCTCCTCCAAGGTGGCGCGCCGCAAGTGAAGTTATTCAATATTGAGAAGACAGTTCAACTGTTGCAAGCGTTATAATTAAAAGGCAGGAGGCAACCAGTCGCCCAAGTTGACGGCTTGACCCTCCAACTTTTTGCGCAGAACGACTTTTTATAATTGAAGAAGAGTCTTGGCCACTGCCATGATTTGAAACTGTCTGAAGAGTCACGTTCTGATCCTGACGCGCGGCGGCGGGTGCGGCCGAAATTTTCTGACCGTTACGGCTGCCACCATTATCGATTGGACAAATAATTAGACCCTTCCTCCTCAACTACGTCCGTATTATTATTTGATACGTTAGCCTTATTCGTTACGGTTAGTAGTATTATTAATATTAGTTATTAATAGTCATTTAGAGTATCTTTTCTGATACTGGTGGCACTAGCTTTTTACCATTATCATTATTGCCCATATCAGGCCGTTTCGTGTGTCATTTTCTGGAGGTATTAATACATCTTTTGTGTGACGTCGTCAGTTGGACTGGCGGGAATTGTTCAGTATTGTTGAATTCTTTTACGTGGGAAGCAGTTGGCCGGTAGGAGGGGGACGCCCCGAGTTCCGGTCACCGTTTGCAGAAGTCGCGAGGGTTTTCTCCCAACTGGTTATCGAGCCTTGGAGCGTGACCTGTGCAACGGATCGCAGAGGAGAACCTTCGTTAAACGGGTGAGGGGTCCACCTTAAGTGACCCCATTACAGGAAAGTGCGCATTTTCAATTGTGTGGCTACAGCTGATCACTGTAGACACTACCCACGCTCTGCTTTGCTGGTGTGCAGTGCAAGGGCAAGGTGGGGGACAGGACAGAGAGCAAGTCACCGAAGCATGCAGGGCGCAGGGAGGGTGAGCCTCCTAAAGGGTGTGGTGCTTTTGTCAGCTCGGTAACGTGGCCAGTTGTGATTGATTGCAGTGGTAACTGGGGGATTGAGCACCCCTGGCACACGAGGCACAACAAGTTACAAAGCCAAAGTGCAAAGCAGTATGTCTGTTGTGATTGCTTGCAGTGGTAACTGGGGGATTGAGCATCCCTGGCCCACGGGACACAACGATCTACATTACAAAGTTACTGTTGAGCAGTAGGCCAATTGTGATTGCTTGCCGTGGTAACTGGTGGATTGAGCACCCCTGGCCCACGGGACACAACAGCTTACCTTGCTAAGTTCTTGTCGCATTCGTACTGCATGATTGCATCTACTCCTTGTATTGCTGTAGTGACTGTGTGAGGAGTGAGAGAGAGGTGTGGTGAGGGAGTGAGCTCTGAGGAACCGTGCGTAGGACACGAGGGGAGGAGCGAAAGGTGAGTGTTTAGGTGGTTGTACCAAAACAACTACAAACCTAGGTAGGTTGAAAAACTGACTTTGCAGATAGAGCTCCTAGTAGGTGGAAAGCTATCATAGGTGGTAGCTGAGGTAGCCTCAGTGTAGTTTGAGCATTACAGTCAGTGGTAACACACGTGGTTGAAGAGAGAGAGAGAGAGAGAGTAAAGGGTGGTGTGGACAAGCAAAACACTATTCTGTGTAGTGTGTATGTGAGTCTGCTCGTGGCCTCTGTTGTGTCTTCTCTGTGTGGGTGTGTGTGTGGTTGCTTGCCTGTGTCTGTGCCATCAGAACAGCGTAAGCTTAGCGTGACACTATCTCTATTTGGCAAGTAGAGCGTAGCTGTGTGCTGTGTGTAAGTGTGTGTGTGTAAGTGTGTGTGTGTGTGGAGCGTGTGTCTGTTCGAGACTGACGTTGGTTAGAAATGACTACGAGTAAGACAGACAATAAGATTACGTTCACCGGCAAAGAGGCATGGATCCTATTGCATAGGCAGGTAATGCAAAGCTGTAATGCTAAGGCCCCTAAGGAAGTTGTATCCAAACTCACATGCCACGGTTGTATCCAAAACTCACATGCCACGGTTAGTAATTTAAAAAAAAGTATAAAAAAATCTTTTATCATCTGAGTAGTTTTGACGCTTTAACATCCCCCGATTTCACTGCGTTTATTAACATGCTAACTACATATCATAGTGATATTGGCATTGGTGCCGCCACCAAATGCCACCCACACCCGTACTTGCCACTACTGATAGTAGGTCAAACTGACTTGTTTTTTTGTTGTGAAAGACCAAGCTGCTAAAATGAATGTCGACAGTAATACTTGCCATTAATTTTACTATAATCCTGTTCGGCTGGCAGCGGCCGGGCTTTTTCTGTCACGTTGGCGCCCGCACTGAGCTCAGTAATATAGTATTAACAACCAGAAATCATTCTCTTTTCTGATGATTGTCACAGTGTTTGGTTTTATTACCTACTTTTCAACAAGCTCTAGACGGGAATATTACAACGAGTGGTTTTACTAATATTATACTAGTAATATTGATCATAATTTCAAGGCAAACACTTTCGATAAGGATATACTTGCAGTTTGAACTGATCTCATAAATAAAATTCAGAGTCTGTAAGTCTTCTATTAATAGTTTACTTATTAATAGTACATTTTATTAATTAGCAACTTACAACAACCAATATCCGTGGCAATCGATGACTCATGATATTTATAATACAGAGTGCTGATTATTCTTTTTCTGCTGCTTAGCAGCCAATGTGATAATGAGTGACAAAAGATTACAGTGCACTTATTATCGAGGCTACATCTACCTGAAATGCAAGTTAAAATCTAAAGCTGTGGATTGAGTGAGTGAGGTAATTCTGAAGTTGAAGCTGTACATTTAAGTGAAGTAGATGAGTAAACATAAACACTGAACAATTAGAACAACTAACATGCAAACAAACTTCAGCTTCATTTAAGGAAGTTGTGGATGAGTAAACTATATTATTATATGGAGTATGTACAGTTCGAATAAGTGAAGTTAACCCTTACTCGGGCTTCCACATTTGTTGATCAAGATCAACAAATGTGGCTCTGCCAATAGATGACTTTCCGAGTTTTGAATCCATATAATCAAGTTGTGGATTTTGATAGTTGTATTAATAAATATTAATATTATCACAATGAGTCAGGTTGAGCCAAAAAACAGTTCTTAACAATTATTGTAATAAAACCTTCACAACCGAGGTCAGAGTGGCTGCCTCTTATAAAATTTACGGGTGAAAAAAAGTGGCCCAAGTTGATGTCTGTGACTTCAGTGGCATATTTAAGTCACTTCCTGAGAAGAGCTATGACATACTGGTTTTCACATATCGCTTCAGCAATTCTTGATTTATCAATATATAGCGTAGGATAGCATTTTACGATTGATACTGATGTTTTTATGCATACTGAAAATGTGTGACGAAAAAAATAATGTGAAAAAAAGTGGTTGTATCAAACTGAGCACCTTAACGACAGGCCAAAACCTTTACCATTGAAAAGTCACTCTTTTTGACCGGGTTCAGCAGATTCTCAGAGTCCTCTGCACGACGTTTCGATTTCACTAACTAGTTTTCGATTCCGTTGAGAAATGAATTCAAACGATCATGACAGTCACGTTCAAAGTTCTTTTTAGCTATTGCAGTTTTCCCCATTCGCATTACCTTTTCCACCGATTTCCAGTGAAACACACGTCACTGTAAATTTGTGGACAAAGGGAAGTATTCACGGAAAAGCATAATAACTGTCTTTTCAGTTCCCAGTCATTTTCCTCGAAACACAAAGCAATTTGGATTTCAAGTCCAACAACCCGACACTATCCGTTTCGTGACAGTCTGTTAACTTGAAGACTCGCGACACTATCCGTTTGAGAACTGGAGACCTCACAATCTACGTTCTACACTTGACCGTACGCTGCACCCAAGCCTGCAATGAGTTCGAAATTATGTAAGTAAACGAAGTGACCTCTCTACTATTCACTTTTATTTCACCTGCTCACAGCGAGTTAGGACTCAAAGCAGCCATAGTGTTCTTATTAAGAGTTCGTTGTATCTGCCAACTTGAAGAGTTGTAATACATACAAACTCACAGTTGGTGTCTGTTTTCAGTTTCATATTTAAGTCACTTCCAGCTAAGCTATGACATCCTCGTTTTCACAGATCGCTTCAAAAACACTTGATTTGTTAATCTGTTGCGTAGTAGAGCAATTTACAATAGGTAATAATATTAATACTGATGTTTTTATTGAAGTTGAAAACTAGATCCACAAATGTGGATCTTGCCCGAGTAAGAGTTAAAGATGAAGGCTTTTTGTGCTGACTAGATCGTTTGAAAGCTCTTGTCGTGAGCTTTCAAATGGTACCTGCAGACTTGTCATAGCCCTACTAGTGACTGAGAAGATGATAATTACCTTATGATCGTGCAAAAGGTCCAAAATAACTGTTAATTACTGCATCATGTAGTAAAAGAAAAACATGTATCAAACTAATGCTTGATATATTAAAACACATTTCAAACTAGTTACTGATATATTATCTTACTGAATGGACATGTAAATAGCTGATGTGGATACCGCTAATTACTGTGTCATGTAGTAAAGCAAAACATTTCAAACTAAGTATTGATATATTATACTACTTCATGGACATAGAAAAATACAATTAGTGAGGTATTATGTATATCGCATCGACATGTAAAAAGCTGACGATGATACTGCTTATTTCACGGATGCTAACTGCTAATTACTGTTTCATGTAGTATAGAAAAATACTATTAGTCATGTATAATGTCACCGCATGCACATGTAAAAAGCTGATGAACTGCTAATTACCGTGTCATGTACTAAAGACAAATACAATATACAGAACAAAAAATCTACTTCATGGACATGTAAAAAGCTGATGATGATAACTGCTAATTACTGTCTCATGTAGTATAGAAAAATACAATTAGTGATGTATTATGTTTTATCGCATGGACATGTAAAAAGCTGACGATGATACTGCTTATTTCACGGATGATCACTGCTAATTACTGTTTCATGCAGTATAGAAAAATACTATTAGTGATGTATTATGTCACCGCATGCACATGTAAAAAGCTGATGAACTGCTAATTAAAATACAATATAAAGAACAAGGAATTGCTGATTGTTGCGCCATGCAGTGAAAAATAATGCAAATATAAAAACAAGAATGACAAGGGCAGAAGAAAACCAAAAGAAATGGCGCAGGAGAGAGAGATTGATAGAGAGGAGAGAGAGAGAGGGGGGGGGGGGGGGGGAAGTCGCCAAGACTGTGCACACGTTTCACATGCTGTCCATAGACAGACTGTCAGAGCGATGAGGACTCAACGACATGCTCTGCGAGACCGACTTGAAAAACGAGGGCGGGGTGGCAGTGAAGGTCGAGGCACAGACCCCGAGCGTGGGGGAATAGAAGTCAGAGGTGGTGACAGAGTTGACAGATTTGATAGAAGGTAAGCTTGCCTACATACATACAATGTCATGCATGCATACATACATACATACATTACATACATACACACATACATACATACGTACGTACGTCCGTACGTACGTACATACGTACGTACTTACGTACATACATTGTATGTATGTATGTATGTATGTATGTACGTACGTACGTTACGTAACGTAACGTACGTTACGTACGTTACGTATGTATGTATGTATGTATGTATGCATGCATGCATGTGTGAGTATGTATTTGTGTATGTATGTGTGTATGTATGTGTGTATGTATGTGTGTATATATGCGTGTATGTATGTATGTACGTATGTATGTACGTATGTATTTATGTATGTAATGTAATGTAATGTAGTGTAGTGTAGTGTAGTGTAGTGGTAGTGGTAGTGGTGGTGGTAGTGGTGGTGGTAGTGGTAGTGTAGGGTAGTGTATGTATGAATGTAATGTAATGTATGTATGTATGAATGCATGTATGTATGTATGTATGCATGCATGTATGTATGTTACACACATACATACATACATACATTACATACATACAACATAACATACATACATACCATTGAGGCCAAGGAGTTGCGGAGAGAGATGGTGGTGGAGGAACACCCCAGCGGCAGCGGGGGATAGACACAAGGTAGACTATACATACATAACATACATACATTACATACATACATAACATACATTACATACATACATACGTACATACATACATTACACACATACATTACACACATACATTACACACATACATTACACGCATATATTACACACATACATTACACACATACATTACACACATACATTACACACATACATTACACACATACATTACACACATACATTACACACATACATTACACACATGCATTACATACATGCATTACATACATGCATTACATACATGCATTACATACATGCATAACATGCATACATTACATACATACATTACATACATACATTACATACATACATTACATACATACATTACATAACATACCATACAAATATACCATACATACATACCATACATACATACCATACATACATACCATACATACATACCATAGATTACATACATTACATAGATTACATACATTACATACATACATACATGCATGCATGCATGCATACATGCATGTAACATACATACATACATACATACATACATACATACATACATATACAAAGACGGCAGTCAGTCAGGCAAGAAAGAGTGTAAACAGGCAGTAGGTACAACCAAGCGCAGCAATCAGGCAAGCAAGAGTGTACACCCAGGCAGTAGTGAGACAAACAAGAGGTACAAGAAGGGTGCATGGGTAATTTTTTTTTCTAGAGATAAGAGGTAGAGATAGAGACCCTGGGAGAGAGGAGTAAAGCAATCTGCCGCTTGCGGGGAATCTTCGCGATGTGTGAATGACAGTGGTGGTAAGCTTTTCTGGTGTTGCACGTGCTTTGGCTGCTAGGCACTCCAGCGTCATCTCGTGCTAGGCAGCAGGGGCAACACACACATCACACAGGCACGCGCTACATACGGCCCTGCCACTGCCTCACTACTGCCTTTTCTGGCACCGTCACTGCCTTCCACTGCCCTTTTCGCCTGGCTCAAGTATCGATTATGTTATGCAGGCTATGAATGTTATGAATTTTGGGATCGATCTATCTGTCAATCGTCAGAGACTTGCTTGATGAACGCATAAGCCCTTAGCCTACATGCCACGTGTATGTTACGTACGTTATGTTATTTGATACCTTTTTGGCTTGGCTCAGATAGCGAGAAGCCGGCTTACATGACTGCAGGATGCGAGTAGGGGTAGATACTTGCAGGCCCTTGAGTGAGGGTAAACTGATAGATCCCTAAATAGATAGAAGACAGACAGACAGACAGATAGATAGATAGATAGATAGATAGATAGATAGATAGATAGATAGATAGATAGATAGATAGATACGTACATGCATACACACAA
>WBZZ01006784.1:0-2500 GCA_019918135.1 Paulinella micropora | reverse complement strand
TAGGAAGGTAGGTATAGGTAGGTAGGTGTAGGTAGGTAGGTTGGTAGGAAGGCAGGCAGGCAGGCAGGCAGACAGGTAGGTAGGTGGTAGGTAGAATGCTAAGGTAAGATATGCTAAGCTTAAGGTACTACCTAGATCGGGCGACAGACGGGTTTTGGAGCGAGGGAGCTTGGCTGGTTTTGAGTTGTATGAGGGAGTGCGTATATTGCCGCCAGAACTCGAGCGCACCTACGGCGTGGTACGATGTGATCATGGTATGATATGATATGAAAGGATGTGATATGATATGATATGATGTGAAATGATGTGAAATGATGTGAAATGAAATGAAAATGAAATGAAATGAAAGGATATGTGATATAGGACGAAGCGCTTGCAGGAGTGAGACTTGTGAACGGTAGGGTCGGAAATGAAATGATATGATATGATACGATATGATATGATATGAAGTGAAAATGAAGATGAAATGATATAAAATGATATGATATGATATGACATGAAAATGAAATGCGACGGAATGATGTACTGTGGAAATGTACCGTAACATGCGCGCAGGAGGCAGACTTGTGGACAGTAGGCATGGACATGATATGAAATGACATGATGATATGAAAATGAAAATGAAATGGGATGGAATGATGTAGTGTGGAAATACCGTAACGCGCTCGCAGACTTGTGGACATGATATGATATGATATGATATGAAACGAAAATGAAACGAAAATGAAATCATGTACTGTGGATATGGAGGCAGGCTTGTGGAAATGATATGATATGAAATGAAAATGAAAATGAACTGCGAGGACATGATGTACGTTTGGAAATACCATGACGCGTTTGCAAGAGGCAGACTTGTGGACATGATATGATATGATATGAAACGAAAATGAAAATGCGATGAAATGATGTACTGTGGATGTAAAGGCAGACTTGTGGAAATGATATGAAATGAAAATGAAAATAAAGTGCGAGGACATGATGTACGCGTGGAAATACCACGGCGCGCTTGCAAGAGGCAGACTTGTGTACGGTAGGGATAGACATGAAGCGACATGATATGATATGAAATGAAAATGAAATGCGAGGACATGATGTGGTGGGGACATACCATGTATGTATGTATGTATGTATGCATGTTTTAAGATGACCATGACGCGCTTGCAAGAGGCAGAAGACTTGGGCACGGAAGGGAGGGTGCAAGAGACAGACTTGTGCACGCTAGGGAGGGAGTCAGCACGGCTCACCTGGGCATACATACATACATACATACAGGGGACGACAACACGTCATCACATACATGCATACATTACATACATTACATGCATACATACATACATGCATGCATGCATGCATGCATGCATACATACATAAATGCATTGCATGCATTCATACATACATACATACGTGCATACATACAGAGGTACGTACGTGCGTACGTACATACGTGCATACGTACGTACGTACGTACACAGACACAGACACACACACACACCTGAGTATTGAATGAGATGGCTTCTCACACACACACACACACACACACACACACACACCTGAGTATTGAATGAGATGGCTTCTCACACACAGACACACACACACACACACCTGATTGAATGACATGTCTTCTCCACGCTTGACCCCGCTGGCACTGTGGCCGGGAGGAGTGTGTGCTCTACGAGGAGAGCCTAAATACATACATAAATACAAACACATACATGACAAATACATACATAAATACAAACACATACATGACATATAAACATGCATGCACACGTACATTCATACATACACACAAAAATATACACATACATACATACATACATACATACATACATACGTACGTACGTAAAGTTACGTAACGTAACGTAACGTAACGTTACGTTACGTTACGTTACATTACATTACATTACATTACAATACATACATACATACATACATAAATACATACATACATACATACATATTGGAAGAGGATGAGAAATCAGATGGTGCTTGCTGCGAGCGTAAATTGCATATAGATAGATAGATAGATAGATAGATAGATAGATAGATAGATAGATAGATAGACAGACAGATAGATAGATAGATAGATGGATGGATGGATGGATAGATGGATGGATGGATAGATGGATAGATGGACAGATAGATAGATAGATAGATAGATAGATAGATAGATAGATAGATAGATAGATAGATAGATAGATAGACCGTCGGAGGAAGAGGGTGAATCCGCTCGCGCGCGTGTTGGGTTAACACATGCGCGTAACGGTGGAGAATGAGAGGGAGAAGACGAGCTGGTCGCAGACTGAGATGCTGACACGCTCACGTAGCTCGTCGCAGACTGAGAAGCCGACACGCTCACCGAGCTGTTGGAGCCTCCTCGTATGTGTGTATGTATGTCTGTATTATGCACTGTACGTACGTATGTAAGTATGTATGTATGTCTGTATTATGCACTGTACGTACGTAAGTATGTATGTATGTATGTATGCATGTCTGTATG
>WBZZ01006783.1:125000-143208 GCA_019918135.1 Paulinella micropora | reverse complement strand
CTCCGCTATCTTCGCCTCATGTATACTCAAATTCGCCCTTCGTGGTGCCGGTGACGGCTCCGCACCCGGTATTTTGTAAATAACCGCAGTGAAATCTTCAGGCTTGACACCACCTGCATGTGGAGGGTCAAAAATTTCCTTGTTCGCCTCTAATTTGGCTTTTAAAAGCTCCTTCTCCTTCTCCGTGCCTACTCCTTCTTCCAATATTTTCCGCGCCGCCTCTTGAAAATCTTCATCAGACATCTGCTTATGTTGTTTGAGGGGTTCTCTGTCCTCCTCCAAGCCTAAGTCCTCTTCCGAGACATCATCTAGGCCCGTCTTTTCATACGTGACCGTGTCCGGCTCATCATCTTTACCGAGCTCCACCAGCATGTCAATGAGTCTCGCGTATTGCAAAGGAGCTTTACGGGTGTAAAAACCATCAAAGCATGTGAATGCTTGCGGTATCAATTTCAACTTGTCGAGGTCTCTGAGCTTCCGCTTGTATGCACTGCTCTGCTCACGAGTTCCCATACGACGAGCCACCACTAGCTGTTGCTTGCGAGAGGGTACCGGTATAGGATGATCAATAAGCCGGTCCCTTATTTCCTGCGCCCATATCGCCTTCTCATTATATGGCAGGATAATAGTATACGGCTTATTATTTTCGAATAAAGTCCGTAAGCATTTCTTCACTTCAGTTAGTGAACGCGGCCACGTGGGCTCGTCACCCCAGAAATCAGTAATAAAACTTTTAATAGTTTCTGGTGGAGTATCCGGGATTCGCCCCGTTCTCCTTGGTACAAACTCCTCCCTTTTTTCTTCTCCTACTTTCGCATGGAAACAGTATCCGTTAGTAATATGGACATCTGTTCCTACTCCTTCCGCGAATCTCGCCAACGACGGGCTTCTTTGTGCGACACATATAATCTCCTCCTTTCGCTTCTCGATTAAGTCATCAATAGACTTTTTGTCCCAATGGCATGTCGGAACTGTGACAGTGCACACTTGGGATTCCCAATTGTCGGTCCAGGACAGTTCATCCGGTCTTACGACATGGGGGTGAACGTACACCTCAAGTGCCTCATGTGCGATGGCCATCTTTTTGTGATCAGTCGCTAGACTCAGCTCATAAGCCTCATAAGAGTCAGTAGCGTTGAAGGGATCAATATCGTTCTCTTCTCCTCTTTTTACTCCATATATCACTCGCCGTGCGGCGCAATCAATCACAGCCCCCATCGTAGCCAATTGGTCATACGATAGTAATATTGACCCGTGGTAACCGGGGACGACATAGAGGTCCATACGGTATACTCGTGAGGATTTCAATTTAAAGGTCAGTGTGATGATTCCCGTGATATCCGTCCGGCTGCTCACTCCTTTGAGAGTGCCCGTTGACTTTTTCATATTTCCGTCCACCCAGTCCCGGTATCGATTAAAAAAACTTCCTGCCGACAATATTAATATTCGCCATCGTATCATTACCAACTTTTAATATTGTCTTCAATGTTTCACAATAAAGTTCCGTATAACACAGAGCATCGGGCCTGTGTATATTGGCTGCGAGAACAAGAACTTTACGTTCCAAATTTTGGAGTCTTGTCTCTAAGTTTTTCAACTCCTCCTTCTTCTCCTCCTGCTTCACCTCATTAACATTTTTATTATTCTGCGGTACTGGTGCGTTTACTATTTGAGCGACATTGTCTTGTGGTACTTGAGTACACACATTGTCTTTTTGCTTGCCACCCGCCGCGACCGTAGACATTGAGTCTGTTCGTGGTTGTTTGCTTGGCCGAGGCATTGGCCTCCTCGCCTCCATCGCAAGTCTCGCCTTCCTATTTGCATCAGTTATCATTGGTAACCGTGCTGTATGAACGGGTATGAGACTACCTTGGGGCTGCAGTCTCTGTGTACCCACATCTTTGTTTTCACATAGAGGAAGCGTTGGCCCAGTCTGCACAACAGCATTAGAAAGCACTGTGACTTTAGGGTTAAACTTCACAGTCGTCTCCTTCCTCTCTTCTTCCCCCTCCAGTCATTCCACCACCTCGAAACGATTACCTTGAGTAGTGTCCGGGTAGGATGACGTATCGGTCTCCGAGGCAGTGTTGCAGGCCTGAGCTCGACCGAAATTTGGGTTGGAGCTTGCCCACGAGCCTCCTCCTCCTCTGGGTGGGGGGGCTGGAGCTCGAACAGCTCTCCCTCCGGGTATATCCCGACCTCCTCCTCTTCCTCTCTGAGGGGTTCCCTGCCACCTCGAGGCTCCTCTCCATGTTCCTCGTCCTCGTCCTCCTCCTCCTCCTCCTCGTCCTCCTGCTCCTGCTCCTCCTCCTCGTCCTCTTTGAGAGGCCTTTAAGTTCTTTTGTCTCTCCCTTTCCTCCTTCTTCTCCTTCATCCTCTTCATGTAGGTAATGATTGCCTCTCGTAACTCCTCATCATCACACATATTGGCATACCAACCTTCGTTCACAGCGGCAATCTGAAGCATATTGAAAAGGCCCGGTTCCTTGCCTTCCGTCCTGCTCAGAAAATTTGCCCTTGCTGTTGGGTTCTGCCTATCATGATTGAAAGAGCAGTCTCTGTTCTCCATCTGTGCCTTACACTGCAAGCCCGCGAACCACCTCCAACATGCGGTCTTCAGGTCTGGCTCTCTCTGTCTCTTCCAACCGGCAACTCTGTTTGTGTACGTGGCTTGTGCGCCAACAGGTACACCGCCTGCCTGTGCCGTATGTGCCTCCGTGAGCGAGTCCATGTTTGAGCATGCACTCATCACTTCTTGAAACAGTGCTGACGGAGCAACGCTTTGAACCGTATTTTCGAACACGTGTGTCTCGAGGAAGTTCTTGGACTTCACTGAGCTAAACGTCGAGCATTGTTGTATGAGCTGAGTAAGCTCGGGTTAACTGTGTGTAACGCCGAAAAGAAATAGAGGATGATCGACTTGCGGCCATAGAATAGCCCATAGGAGGAAACTACCTCCGTAAGGGTCGCCGCCAAGCCAACAGCACTCCTCAAACTCATCGTCACTGTCTCAAAGATTTCAAATCCTATGAGAGTACCAGTGCAGAGATGCTGGTATCCATGAGATTGAAAATATGAAATGAGTGTGGCCACCGCCAGTTCACACTGAGCGTCTAGGCCTGATGCATTGTTTCTCTTAATCTCCTCCTTCTTTCTCAAAAACTTGTACTGTGTCAGATCAAATCCCTCCGAGACTAGAGATTGGTCAAAAACAGTAACAAGGGCCTCGTATTCCTGCGTTTCGTCGCAAGGAAAAGCCTTCATGCAGGCATTGATCTCTTTGAGCTTGCTCAAAAGCGAAGCATCAGAGTCTTTGTCTGAGCTCGTCTTGGCATATAGCATGAGACTTGCCACTCCTCCTTTCTTCCCTTGAAGGCATTTATGATGTTCTGTCTGTCCTTTTTCTCCGTGTTTGTGACCACCACCGTAGTTGAGCCCGAGGGTGCAGGGGCTGGTGGGGCAGGAGCTGGTGGGGTCAAATATGTCGGAGGGTGTGTCTTTGCACCACTCACTTTTGCTTTCATTCTTTCCAGTCTCATCGTCTTCTCGAACTCCTCATTCTCTTTCGCCTTCTTCTTCTCAGATATCACCAGCTTTTGAGCATGAGTGATAAAGGCCACCAATTCAGAAGCAGATCTGAGAAAATTATATTTCTCCACATATTGGTCAACACCTGCTTTGTTGGCGACCGGTGGTGCGTTACTAAGTGATTTAAGGACAGAGTGATCCTTGGTAGGAATCCATCTCTCCATGCCTCCTTGTGCAGTAACGCACCCATCAACAGTCTGATCTTGGTCAGAACTCTGTCGGTCTTCTCTAACTCATCAATCACAGGATGAGTTTCTCCTGCTGCCTTAATGCTTTTTTCCATCTCTGCCTTCCCCTCCTCCAAGGCCTTTATTTCCATTGTAAAAAAATGAAATATACCACTCGAGTTTTTCGAACCCAGATTGGTCTTCATTTTTGTTACTTCGACTGCCTCCTGACCAGTCGCGAGGAATCTGGCAGTTGCTCTTGGGTTTGTGTACTGGAGGTAACCCTCACATCGTGGGCCGTATGTACGTTCCCAAATCAGGGTTTGAGTGTACACCCCAAAGATAGCATCGAGTAATTCAAGGTGGGTGTGTGTGTCCCCAAACTTGATATGCTGTATCTTCTTTCTCTTTTCTGGATCAGAGACCAGTTTGCCGAGGAGCTGTGCTGTGTTTGATAATAGGATATAGACATCCTTTTTAGCACGACTTTTCTCTCTTCTTTGATCCTGAGGGATCCACACATAGGTATCCTTCTCTACCCCCATCTTGTTATCAAACTCTTTTTTAGTGAGGTCATAGTGGTCTTGCACCCACTGTTGTTCCTCCACTGTGATCTCCTCTCCATCACTATGAATCAAGTCGATCATTTTTCGTCCTCCTCCTCCCGTGTAGGCAGGTGGTAAGGGATTATCATATGCTCCTCCTCCTCCCGTCTCTTCTTGTTCAAATCCTCCTTCATCTTCGTCTCCTCCAAATCTTCCTTCATCATCCCAGCCCTCTTCTACTCCTCCTCCTACTCCTTCATCTCCTCCTCCTTCATTCAATCCTCCTCCTCCTCCTTCATTCAATCCTCTTCCTCCTCCTCCTCCTCCTGCTTCTTCTTCTTCTCTTCTTTGATCTGCCTCCGAGAATTCACTCACTTCGGCGGTCTCTGTCGACATGATGTCGTAGTAGTGATCAACAGGAGGACAGTGTCAGCTCCTATGTTTGGTTTTTGTTCGTTTGTGTTCTGTTCCTCCTTCAGTCGATTGACTAGTGAAGAGAGAAACTAATAGAGAGGGTAGGATAAGATTCCCTGTCCTCTATGAAACACTGTTTGTATGTTTGTTTTTGTTTGAGAAAAATAGTCTTTGAGACTTTCTCCGATTTCTTGTTCTCCTTACTCAGATTACTTTCTCCTCCTTCTTTTCTATATTGTATCTAGTATGAGGCACTTGGACCTACACACATATAGTAATAGAGAAGCTAGAAAAGCTCTCCTTGAGAAATCGACAGTCGGTCGGATAGGTTCTCAGACCTACCTTTAGAAAACGATCAGAGATTTGCAAAAATACTCTGACGTATGTGTGAGATAATGCAGATAAATGCACAAACTAGAAGTGTAGAGTGTTGTGCTCCTGTCCCTATGCTTGTTTGTGTTTTGTGTGTGTTCCTTCACTCTTCTGTCCACCTCCTTCTTCTTGGTCTCTGTGTGAGAACAGCAAGAACGACAGAGAGTTTGTATCTGATGTCTCCTTGTGAGCACACAGATACTGATTGGGCTAGAGGGTACGAGACACCTGCTTGAGACCAATCAAATTATTTGTTTTGTGAAAGAGTTATGAGGGAGCTGTGTTGGAGTATTTGTTTTCGTCTGACGTCCCCGTGTGAGACAGGTCAGTGAAAATTCACTCTGTTGCCTGTGTGGCAAAGCAGAAAGAAATCACCCTAGTGATGTGGACTCCAAATGTAATGCCCCCAACTATAGCTCGTAAAAAGTCGGTAATACAACCAAACACAGTCCTCAAGAATGAGAATGATGTCTCGTTGTATTAGCTCAGTGAAGCCAAAAAGGAAAACGGCAACAGACCAGGAATAAAATTGCATCAGGTCCAATCCGGACAAATAATACTGAAAAACAAGCTGGTGCACCTGTCACCAGGAAAAGGTATTTTTACCGGCTATCCGGGGGGTGATGCCTACATACGGTATAAAACAAAAACTAGGCCGGAAAACATAGGTCGAAAACTAGTTTGTAGAGATTCAGAACATACCCCAAGATCACAGCAATAGCTTATATGAACTGAAAAACTAAACATGCCGCAGACCATTCCCACTAAAAACATTGAATTCTGTGCAGACAGCACTTCAAAATCTTGAATATTGAATCATTGAGATTACTCGCTGCGAAATATTTAATGATTCTACTGGGCCGACCACTATTCGGAACCTACATATGAAATTGAACTAATTTGAATTCTGGCCGCTAATCTAAAATCATCAGGCTGACAGCTACTGAATCTAAAATCTTACCTTTAAATCAAATTTAATTGCTGGGTTTGACACTTGAATGTACCAAGTAATAGAGCAATTACGTATCATCAGTGTCCGGCCTAATATGTAATCGGGCCATTCCCTTGGCGCCCTTTTCTCAATAAAGTTTCTACTGTAGGACACAGCAAGTATATTGCAGATTATTAAGTTAGTCTCACACTGGGTTGTCACTGTTTAAACTGTGACTATATTTTATTCATCAACTTGTTTGGCTGTTGTCTAGCGTTATGACATTTCAAACTACTATTAATAGTATGATGTTAGCTCATATCGGCCGCTATTCCTAAATAGGGGGAGCAATGGACAATTTATTAATATAGTATTTAGTCATATCTGCATCTACATGTTTTTACACAGTTGTTAATATTTCTGGTGCTGGTGGCAGTCAGTTCCTTATAGCTGGGACTGATCATTGCTTTACATATTTACTCTATATTTCCTTTATTCAAGTTTAGGCTGGTAGATTGTTCAATTTTATTGAGCCAGTGTTGTGTTCAATTTCCTTCTGTTTCAATAAAGACCAAGTGTCTACAGAATGGGAACCACTCCCCCGGCAACCTCTTAATCTAACATCGATTTAGTCATACCGGCCCACCCCAAGGACAATTTTTTTTACGCAATCACTCTTTTAATAGAAACTTGCCACTTGTCATCTAGGATTGAGTGGGAAGATGAAGTGTGAGAAGGAAAGGTAAACGAAAACGGTGCTCCAAAGACTCAAAACGAAGGGCATACAATGAGGGCAAACTGAGAATGCAGCGTAATAATAAAAAAAAAGAGAGAGAGAGAGAGAGAGAGGGAGGGAGGAAGAGAGGGAGAGAGAGAGGGAGAGAGGAAGAGAGAGAGAGAGGGAGAGAGAGAGGGGGGGGGGGGGATCAGGAGAAAATCAAATAAAACCTGTAAGGAAGAAAGAGGACTAAGAGGGAGACCACAACAGAAGGGGCAACGACGGGGCAAGGAAAGAAGAATACGAGTCTGAGACTCCAGAGGAGGTGAAAGGAGAACAACAGGGAACAACTAGGAGAAGAAAAAAAAAAAAAGAAGAAGAAGAAGAAGAAGAAGAAGACAAAAGAGCCGAGGGAGGGACGCAGGAGTAAAAAAACGACGCAGAGAAGAGAAAGACACAAGGAAAGGGCAAGAGAGAACTGAAAAAGGAGAGCTAGCAAAAAGCGTATGGAACTCAGGCCCCCAAGTTCGGTCCAGAAATGCACAGACAGAAGGTCAGAGAAAGGTCAGAGCCATGGGTGAAGCAGCCACATGGGACGATCTGAACTTGATGCATCATGCACCAGGCCAGGTCTAGTGGCACTCGGTATGCTCTTCGCACGCTGCCTCAGGGGCATAGGGTGGTACGGGCCCGAACGGCCACACGGCGACGATCCCGATACCGTCTCCGTGTGCGACCCGCAATTTGAGTAGCCTTGCTCGAGTACGAAACAGGCAACGCAGCAACTTGCCTGCCCTGAGTATCGAGATGACGAGGATGGAGCGAGCACAGGGGAAGCGCATCACATTCCGCACGAAGCGCACAAACGCGGGACTTCTGGATGTCAATGGCGGAGAAGAGGATGCTGTAACGCAGACGTTTTGTCGCAAAAGCAGCAAGTTTACCACCAGAAGGCTTACCAAATCGATCCAAGTGTTCCTGCATAGTGGCGACGAGGAGGTCAGAGAAGGCCACAGGGCAATGTTGGAAGCAAGCCAAGAGCCAGACGTGCACCGGGTCATTACAATTACCTAATTTGCCTATATCACTCTAAGTGTAACGGTGAATTCAAAGCTTTGGCGATTTGGGGGTTGTGGCGCTTAGTGACGTGTTCATTATCCAATATCTCTCTAATAAAGTGAAGTCCGACCCTCTCTTTGCACAGTGTTTACTGGTGGAGAGTGGAGTTCACAGACTTAAAGAAAGCGAAAGATCTCTTTCGTTTTGCCAAAATTGTACCCCCTCTCTCTCCTTCATGTGATCAATGAAGTTTTGTTGCGAAAGTGTGACAGGATCGACAAGGAAACAAGCCGAGAAAAGGTTCTTCTTGCGAACGTGGAGAATTTGTATAAGTTTCTTCTTTCAAATACTTTGATGGACACATCTCGGAGGGCAGCTCAAAAGTACAATCCTATCTTCAATAGAGGTGTGTACGACTTTGATGAACACTTGCGTTGCAGATATATACTAGTTTTGTTTGAGAAAAGTAGAAAGTGTTAGAGGTCGATACTTGGACAGCGTATAAATTTACTTTTGTTAATGTTACTGTTCGCGTGCTAGTTTGAGTTCAGTCCGTTCACCAAATCAGCGCGGCCAATCCACACCCTTCGCGACGCCGTCAAAGGAGCGTACTGGCTTTTGTTGTGTTTGTTTCAGAACAGTGCCGAAATCCTTTTCTTGAAGCATTGCCATCAGTACTGCTGATCAGGTTTGTTGGACTGCTCGAACTTACAGGCAAAAGCTTTAAGTTGCTTTGTTAGATATTGCTGCTTTAACAGCATCGCTAATCTTCTCCATCTGCACGGATTTTTGACACGAGAGGTGAAAAAATCATTATTGTTGCGGAATAGTGCGAGACCTTGTCATGCGAATCTACATAGCCATCCCCACCTAAAAATAATAAGCAACTATAAAAAAGAAAGGAAAGAAGAAATAGTGCTTCTCAGTCAATGGCGAATGCATTTCTGCACATGTGCCTCCATCGTCTCACCCGCGAGGGGAGTACGAAGATTTGACGATAGGCTCTACTGACCCCCGCAAGGCAGCTCCAAGCCTTCCAGACAGACCATTACTTTCAAAGAAAATATCCTTTGAAAATACTGGCCCCGACGGGAATCGAACTGGCGACAGGTCCCAGATGGTAGACCTTAACCACTGGGCTATCGCGGTGCCACGGAAAGAAGGAATAATAATAATCATAATACTATATCTGAGGCGTACTGATGCAGCTAATGGAATATCCTCAACGGACATAAGCCTCCAATACCCTTGTTCGAGGTCCTCCACCCCCCCGTGTCAGTCTCTCGCCTGATGATCGGGGCCACCGATGGAGCTCCTGAGGGCAAGACTGCACTAAGCCGAGGTTATTCCGCAGTCCCAGCAACCTCTTGCAAGACGTCACCGAATGTGCAAGTGCATACACCAAGCGCGGTTGCTAGAGCTGCCTCGAAACCCCACCCATAACAATCTGGTGTCTGCTGGGTCCTGGGCTATCAACCAGCATATGCGGAGTTTAAGATCTTTTACGCGCGCAACGACCCTCCTCCCCAGCATCTACCACCAAAGGGTTATGAGTTGGCGTCACAGTTTAACGCCTTGAGGCCATTGGGCTGGAACTCTGTTTAGCAAGTGTGACTAGGTTTTTTCATCGGGATTTCCCTCAAATATGTCACAGTCAACACTCCAAGGCAGAATAATAATAATAATAATAATAATAATAATAGTGCTTCTCTGTCAATGGCTGATGCATTTCTGCACATGCGCCTCCATCGTCTCACCCGTGAGGGGAGTATGAAGAATTGACGATAAGCTCTAATGACACCCCCGCAAGGGCAGTTCCAACACTTCCAGACGGGCCGGTATAATAATAATAATAATAATAATAATAATAATAATAATAATAATAATAGTGCTTCTCTGTCAATGGCTGATGCAAATCTGCACATGCGCCTCCATCGTCTCACCCGTGAGGGGAGTACGAAGAATTGACGATAGGCTCTAATGACACCCCCGCAAGGGCAGTTCCAACACTTCCAGACGGACCGGTATGTTCAATGAAAATACTGGTGGCACCGACGGGAATCGAACTGGCGACAGGGCCCAGATGGTAGAACTTGACCACTGGGCTATCACGGTGTCCATAATAATAATGATAATAATAATAATAATAATAATAATCGCGACCAAACGGGTACGTACAATCGCCGGGCTGGGGTTCCCGGGGGGAGGCCCCCCCGGACCCCCCCCCTGCCCCGTCGACAGGGTACGTTCAATTGCCGGAGGCACCGGCAAGTACTGCTAAAAAACAAGGAATTTTGGCATTCAGGACACTCCCCTAACGCAAATATTTGCGTGAATTCCAAAAAAATTATACCAGCATCAAGATCGAGTCTGGGGCTAGCTGCCCTGCCAATATGAGCTCCCAACTCCTCCTGGTTCCCACAAACCATGATTTATAGGGATGGGGGTGCAAAAAAAGGCCAAAAAAACAAGGAATTTTTGCATTCAGGACACTCCCTAACGCAAATATTTGCGTGAATTCCAAAAAAAATCATATCAGCATCAAGATCGAGTCTGGGGCTAACCACCCTGCAAATATGAGATCCCAACTCCTGCTGGTTCCCACAAACCATGATTTATAGGGACAGGGGTGCGGAAATGCGGGTGTGTGTGTGTGTAAGGGGGGGGGGGGGTGGGGGGGGGGTACACAACTTTCATTTTCCCCCTCCCCCCAAACCCCCCACCCCCTTCACCAACACCTTTCAGGGATAATAATAATAATAATAATAATAATAATAATAACTAGGGGCTGCGCAAACACCTGAAAGGATGGTTTGTGGACCCCCCCCCCCCCCCCTCGGGGCTGGGGTTCCGGGGGGGAGGGCCCGGAACCCCCCTTTCCCGTCGACAGGGTACGTTCAATTGCCGGAGGTACCAGCAGAACGCAAGTGTAAGCTCTGGTGACACAAAAACCTCAAATCTCTGGTCTTTGTGCCACCGCCACCAATACTTTTTTATCTCCGAAGAGAGCGCACCGAGAGATGTCGGGTACACCAAACATCAGCCTCAAACTCCCTCGGGTGTGCGCAAACGGCGCCTGGTGGCGCAAAAACCTCAATTTCCTGGTGTGTAGGCCACCCGGCGCCACAATTTTTATATTTTCGAAGAGAGCTCATCAAGAAGTGTCAGATACACCAAATAACAGCCGCTAACTCCCTCTGGTGTGCGCGCAAACGGCGGCTGGTGGCACAAGACCTCATTTTTCTGGTGTGGGTGCCACCCGCGAAAAAAAAAAAAAAAAACGAGTACGTACAATCGCCGGGCTGGGGTTCCCGGGGGGCGAGCCCCCCGGACCCCCCCTTTCCCGTCGACAGGGTACGTTCAATTGCCGGAGGGCGCCTGGTGGCACAAGACCTCAATTTTCTGGTGTGGGTGCCACCCGCGACCAAAACGGGTACGCACAATCGCCGGGCTGGGGCTCCCGGGGAGAGGGCCCCCCGGCCATCCCTTCGACAGGGTACGTTCAATGGCAGGAGGCACCGGCAAGTACTGCTAAAAAACAAGGAATTTTGGCATTCAGGACACTCCCCTAACGCAAATATTTGCGTGAATTCCAAAAAAATTATATCAGCATCAAGATCGAGTCTGGGGCTAGCCACCCTGCAAATATGAGCTCCGAATTCCTCCTCGTTCCGACAAACCATGACTTATTCTGCCGATTTACGGGGGTGGACCGGGGGGGGGGGTACACAATTTTCATTTCCCCCCTCCCCCCAAACCCCCCACCCCCTTGACCAACACCTTTCAGGGATAATAATACTTAGGGGCTTCGCCAACACCTGAAAGGATGGTTTGCGCGCTCCGCGCACCCTTGCGAAGTCCCCCCCCCCCCCCCCCCCCCCCGCTTCGCTTCGTTCAGGAAAAAAAAAAAAAAAAAAAAAAAAAAAAAAAAAAAAAAAAAAAAAAAAGTGGGTCCACCTGGTAAAAATGGTTTCCGTGACCATGGCTTCGAGCACGTGGTCACTGAAGCCATTGTCATGCACAGTAGATAGCAGACCGAAATTCCCGTGGAGACCCCCCCACCCCCCGCTTCGCTTCGTTAAGGAAAAAAAAAAAAAAAAAAAAAAAAAAAAAAAAAAAAAAAAAGTGGGTCCACCTGGTAAAAATGGCTTCGGTGACCATGGCTTCAATCATGTGGTCACTAAAGCCATGGTCATGCACAGTAGATAGCAGACCGAAATTCTATGGGAAAAAAAAATCGCCGAAGCCACGGTCACCAAAGCCATGGCTTCGGTGAGTACGTACGATTGCCGGGCTGGGTTCCTGGGGGGAGGGCTCCCCGGGACCAACCACTTTCCCCTTCGACAGGGTACGTTGACTTTCCGGAGGTCCCCTTCGACAGAGTACGTTGACTTTCCGGAGGTACCAGCCATGGCTTTAAATATGGCTTCGGTGACCATTGCTTCGGTGAGTACGTACAATGGCCGGGCTGGGTTCCCGGGTGGAGGGACCCTCGGAAGCCTGGTTCCCCTTCGACTGGGTACGTTGAATTGCCGGAGGTACCAGCCATGACTTCGGTGATCATGGCTTCTGTGACCATGGCTTTGGTGAGGACGTACAATGGCCGGGCTAGGTTCCCGAGGGGAGGCCCCTGGACCTCCCCTTCCCCGTCGAAAAGGTATGTTCAATGGCCGGAGGTACCAGCAAGTACCGCGAAAAAACAAGGAATTTTGGCATTCAGGACACTCCCCTAACGCAAATATTTGCGTGAATTCCAAAAAAACTTATATCAGCATCAAAGTCGAGTCTGGGGCTAGCCACCCTGCAAATACGAGCTCCCAACTCCTCTTGGCCCCCACAAACCATGATTTATTCCGACAGAGGGTGCAGAAATTAGGTGGAAAAAAAGAAACTTTGGCATTCAGGACACTCCCCTAACGCAAATATTTGCATGAATAAAAAAGAAATTATACCAGCATCAACATCGAGTCTGGGGCTAGCCACCCTGCACATATGAACTCCAACCTCCTCCTTGTTCCCACGAACTATATTTATTCCAACAGCGGTGCAGAAATTGTGTGTGTGTGTGTATGGGGGGGGGGGGGGGTTACACGATGTCTATTTTCCCACTCTCCCCTAACCCCCCACTCCCTACTCCCAACACCTTTCAGTGATAATAATAATAATAATAATAATAATGATAATAATAGGCTTCCTCAGACTATAGCATCAGATCCAGATCCTGGACATGTGCCTCCATCATGATAATAATAATAATAATAATAGTGCTTCTCTGTCAATGGCTGATTCATTTCTGCACATGCGCCTCCATCGTCTCACCCGTGAGGGGAGTACGAAGAATTGACGATAAGCTCTAATGACACCCCCGCAAGGGCAGTTCCAACACTTCCAGACGGGCCGGTATGTTCAATGAAAATACTGGTCCAGACGGATCGGTATGTACAATGAAAATACTGGTGGCACCGACGGGAATCGAACTGGCGACAGGGCCCAGATGGTAGAACTTGACCACTGGGCTATCACGGTGTCCAAATAATAATAATAATAATAATAATAATAATAATAGTGCTTCTCTGTCAATGGCTGATGCATTTCTGCACATGCGCCTGTCAATGGCTGATGCATTTCTGCACATGCGCCTCCATCGTCTCACCCGTGAGTACGAAGAATTGACGATAAGCTCTAATGACACCCCCGCAAGGGCAGTTCCAACACTTCCAGACGGGCCGGTATGTTCAATGAAAATACTGGTCCAGAAATAGACCGGTATGTTCAATGAAAATACTGGTGGCACCGACGGGAATCGAACTGGCGACAGGGCCCAGATGGTAGAACTTGACCACTGGGCTATCACAATTGTACGTATCCGAAGCGAATTGGCATGCACCAAAATGAATGGCTGAGATTGCTCCAAGGCTGTAAAAGTTGTGCATGTGAGTCTGAGTGCAAAAGCGACCATGGGAAGAGGAGGGAGGGGGGGGTCGTGCGCGAAGCGCACCGCAAACCATCCTTTCAGGTGTTGGCGCAGCCCCTAATTATTATTATTATTATTATTATGGACACCGTGATAGCCCAGTGGTCAAGTTCTACCATCTGGGCCCTGTCGCCAGTTCGATTCCCGTCGGTGCCACCAGTATTTTCATTGAACATACCGGTCTATTTCTGGACCAGTATTTTCATTGAACATACCGGCCCGTCTGGAAGTGTTGGAACTGCCCTTGCGGGGGTGTCATTAGAGCTTATCGTCAATTCTTCGTACTCCCCTCACGGGTGAGACGATGGAGGCGCATGTGCAGAAATGCATCAGCCATTGACAGAGAAGCACTATTATTATTATTATTATTATTATTTGGACACCGGGCTGCGGTTCCCGGGGGGAGGGTCCCCCGGACCCCCCCCCCCCCCCCCTTTCCACAGTCGACAGGGTACGTTCCATTGCCGGAGGTAACCGGCATAAACCCTTCCGGCACAACTCTTAGAGCCTTGGAGCCTTCTCAGCCATTCATTTTGGTGCCGGCTATTTCGCGTGGGGTACGTAAAATTGCCGGGCTGGGGTGGGCCCCCCGGACCCCCGCTCCCCCGTCGACAGGGTACGTTCAATTGCCGGAGGTACCAGCAGAATGCAAGTGCAAGCTCTGGTGGAACAAAACCTTAAAATCTCTGGTTTTTGTGCCACCCGGCACCAAAACTTTTTGATCTCCAGAGAGAGCTCAGCGAGAGGTGTCGGGTACACCAAACATCAGCCTCAAACTCCCTCTGGTGTGCGCGAACGGCGCCTGGTGGTGCAAAAATATAAATTTTCTGGTTTTTAGGCCACCCGGCACCACAGTTTTTATACTTTCGAAGAGAGCTCATCAAGAAGGGTCAGATACACCAATATCTGGTGTGCGCAAAGGGTGACTGGTGGCAAAAAGAACTCAATTTTTTGGTTTGGGTGCCACCCGCGACCAAAGGGTACGTACAATTGCAGGGCTTGGGTTCCCGGAGGGGAGGGCCCCCCGGATCCCCCCTTCCCCGTCTACAGGGTACGTTCAAATGCCGGAGGTACCGGCAAGTACTCCCAAAAAACAAGGAATTTTGGCATTTCAGGACACACCCCTAACGCATATTTGCGTGAGTTCCAAAAAAACTATACCAGCATCAGCATTGAGTCTGGGGCTAGCCACCCTGTCAATATGAGCTCCCAACTCCTCCTGGTTCACACAAACCATGATTTATTCCGACGAGGGTGCAGAAAATAGGCTAAAAAAAAAATTAAAAAAAAAAAGGAATTTTCGCATTCAGGACAACTCCCCTAACGCAAATATTTGCGTGAATTCCAAAGAAATTATATCAGCATCAACATCGAGTCTGGGGCTAGCCACCCTGTCATTATGAGCTCCCAACCCCTCCTGGTTCACACAAAAACCATGATTTATTCCCACAAGGGCGCGAAAAAAAAAAAAAAAAAAAAAAAAAAAAAAAAAAAAAAAAAAAAAAAAAAAAAAAAAAAAAAAAAAGGAATTTTGGCATTCAGGACACTCCCCTAACGCAAATATTTGCGTGAATTCCAAAAAAAATCATATCAGCATCAACATCGAGTCTGGGGCTAGCCACCCTGCAAATATGAGCTCCCAACTCCTCCTCGTTCGAACAAACCATGACTTATTCCGACAGGGGTGCGAAAAAGGGTGTGTGTGTGTGTGGGGGGGGGGGGGGTGGTGGGCTACACCATTTCCATTTTCCCCCTCCCCCAAAACCCCCCACCCCTACACCCAACACCTTTCAGGGATAATAATAATAATAATAATAATAATAATAATAATAATAATAATAATAGTGCTTCTCTGTCAATGGCTGATGCATTTCTGCACATGCGCCTCCATCGTCTCACCCGTGAGGGGAGTACGAAGAATTGACGATAAGCTCTAATGACACCCCCGCAAGGGCAGTTCCAACACTTCCAGACGGGCCGGTATGTTCAATGAAAATACTGGTCCAGAAATAGACCGGTATGTTCAATGAAAATACTGGTGGCACCGACGGGAATCGAACTGGCGACAGGGCCCAGATGGTAGAACTTGACCACTGGGCTATCACGGTGTCCAATAATAATAATAATAATAATAATAATAATAATAATAATAGTGCTTCTCTGTCAATGGCTGATGCATTTCTGCACATGCGCCTCCATCGTCTCACCCGTGAGGGGAGTACGAAGAATTGACGATAGGCTCTAATGACACCCCCGCAAGGGCAGTTCCAACACTTCCAGACGGACCGGTATGTTCAATGAAAATACTGGTCCAGACGGACCGGTATGTTCAATGAAAATACTGGTGGCACCGACGGGAATCGAACTGGCGACAGGGCCCAGAATAATAATAATAATAATAATAATAATAATAATAATAATAATAATAATAATAATAATAATAGTGTATCTCCTGCCAATTGCTGAGCCAAAAGGCCATGTGCATCCAGTCCTCCATTCCATAAGGAAAGTCTCCACACCAATCGGTGGAATAAAGGAAGTGACGGCATAGAACATTACTCTAGGAGCTTTATACCAATCAGCCCATGGAAAGGACCGATGGCCTATGTACTCCCTAATAATAATAATAATAATAATAATAATAATAGGCTTCCTCAGACTATAGCATCAGATCCAGATCCTGGACATGTGCCTCCATTCATAATAATAATAATAATAATAATAATAATAATAATAATAATAACTAGGGGCTGCGCCAACACCTGAAAGGATGGTTTACGGGTGCGCTTCGCGCACCAAATCCCGCCAGCCCCACTTCTTATCACTTTTTTGGAGGCCCCCCCGGACCCCCCCCCGCCCCCTTTCCCTTCGACAGGGTACGTTGAATTGCCGGAGGTGCCGCAAAGGGCGCCTGGTTGCAAAAAAACCTCAATTTTCAGGTGTGGGTGCCACCCGAGACCAGAACGGGTACGTACAATCACAGGGCTGGGGTTCCCGGGGGGAGGACCCCCCATGCCCGACAGGGTACGTTCAATTGCCGGAGGCACCGGCAAGTACTGCCAAAAAACAAGGAAATTTGGCATGCAGGACACTCCCCTAACGCAAATATTTGCGTGAATTCCAAAAAAATTATACCAGCATCAAGATCGAGTCTGGGGCTAACCACCCTGCCAATATGAGCTCCCAACTCCTCCTGGCTCCCACAAACCATGATTTATTCCGATGGGGGGTGCAAAAAAAGGCCAAAAAAACAAGGAAATTTGGCATTCAGGACACTCCCCTAATGCAAATACTTGCGTGAATTTTAAAAAATTTATATCAGCATCAAGATCGAGTCTGGGGCTAGCTGCCCTGTCAATATGAGCTCCCAACTCCTCTTTCCCACAAACCATGATTATTCCGATGGGGGGTGCAAAAAAAGGCCCCCCAAAAAAAAGGAATTTTGGCATTCGGACACTGCCCTAACGCAAATATTTGCGTGAATTCCAAAAAAATTATACCAGCATCAAGATCGAGTCTGGGGCTAGCTATCCTGCCAATATGAGCTCCCAACTCCTCGTTTCCACAAACCATGATTTATTCCGACAGGGGTGCGAAAATGCGCCGGGGGGGGGGGGGACACAATTTTCATTTTCCCCCTACCCCCAAACCCCCCACCCCCTACTCCAACACCTTTCAGGGATAATAATAATAACTAGGGGCTGCGCCAACACCTGAAAGGATGGTTTGCGGTGCGCTTCGCGCAACCCCCCCCCCCCTCTTCCCAAGGTCGCTTTTCCTCTCATACTCACATGCACAACTTTTACAGCTTTGGAGCAATCTCAGCCATTCATTTTGGTGCAGGCAAATTCGCTTCGGGTACGTACAATTGCGGGGCTGCGGTTCCCGGGGGGAGGGCCTCGGACCCCCCTTTTCACAGTCGACAGGGTAGGTTCTATTGCCGGAGGTAACCGGCATGAACCCTTCCGGCACAGCTATGAGAGCCTTGGAGCATTCTCAGCAATTCATTTTGGTGCCGGCTGATTCGCGTGGGGTACGTACAATGGCAGGGCTGGGGTTCCCGGGGGCAGCCCCGGACCCCCCCTTCCCCGTCGACAGGGTACGTTCAAATTGCCGGAGGTACCGGCAGAACGCAAGTGTAAGCTCTGGTGGCACAACAACCTAAAATCTCTGGGTTTTGTGCCACCCGGCACCAAAACTTTTGGATAGCTCACCGAGAGGTGTCGGGTACACCAAACAGTAGCCTCAAACTCCCTCTGGTGTGCGCGAACGGCGCCTGGTGGCGCAAAAACCTGAATTTTCTGGTTTTTGGCACCGCAGTTTTTATATTTTCGATGAGAATCAAGAAGTGTCAGATACACCAAATATCAGCCGCTAAATCCCTCTGGTGCGGGCAAACGGCGCCTGGTGGCAAAAAGACATCAATTTTCTGGTTTATGC
>WBZZ01006783.1:105000-122500 GCA_019918135.1 Paulinella micropora | reverse complement strand
TACTCCCCTCACGGGTGAGACGATGGAGGCGCATGTGCAGATTTGCATCAGCCATTGACAGAGAAGCACTATTATTATTATTATTATTATTATTATTATTATTATTATTATTATTATTATTATTATTTAGGGAGTACATAGGCCATCGGTCCTTTCCATGGGCTGATTGGTATAAAGCTCCTAGAGTAATGTTCTATGCCGTCACTTCCTTTATTCCACCGATTGGTGTGGAGACTTTCCTTATGGAATGGAGGACTGGATGCACATGGCCTTTTGGCTCAGCAATTGGCAGGAGATACACTATTATTATTATTATTATTATTATTATTAATGGACACCGTGATAGCCCAGTGGTCAAGTTCTACCATCTGGGCCCTGTCGCCAGTTCGATTCCCGTCGGTGCCACCAGTATTTTCATTGAACATACCGGTCTATTTCTGGACCAGTATTTTCATTGAACATACCGGCCCGTCTGGAAGTGTTGGAACTGCCCTTGCGGGGGTGTCATTAGAGCTTATCGTCAATTCTTCGTACTCCCCTCACGGGTGAGACGATGGAGGCGCATGTGCAGAAATGCATCAGCCATTGACAGAGAAGCACTATTATTATTATTATTATTATTATTATTATTATTATTATTATTATTGGACACCGTGATAGCCCAGTGGTCAAGTTCTACCATCTGGGCCCTGTCACCAGTTCGATTCCCGTCGGTGCCACCAGTATTTTTATTGAACATACCGGTCCGTCTGGACCAGTATTTTCATTGAACATACCGGTCCGTCTGGAAGTGTTGGAACTGCCCTTGCGGGGGTGTCATTAGAGCCTATCGTCAATTCTTCGTACTCCCCTCACGGGTGAGACGATGGAGGCGCATGTGCAGAAATGCATCAGCGATTGACAGAGAAGCACTATTATTATTATTATTATTATTCTGGAGGGGTGCACAAGATGGCACTCCATGAAAAGAGGAGGTGGTTGGGCCTCTCCCCACGAAGGTGACTGCTTGTGGAGGGCGGTCACCGGGATATGCGCAACTCTCAACTGGGCATTTACTCGGTAGGGGTTCGGCCAGGCAGGTTGTGGGGTTGTCTGTTGGTTGGCTCGTTTTTCTTGGCTGTTGGTTTGGGTCTGGTTTCCCGGTTAGCCCATTTTCGCCGAATTTCCTGCCGAGTAAATGCCTGGGGGCTTCCAGTTCCGGTTTGGTGATCTTGTTGAGGTGAGCATTCGGAGGAAACAGTACCGAGATGGGTTGAAGATAGGATTCACATTGAGCCGAGATGGGGCCGAGTTGACCTGTTCCAACTCGGCTCCATTTCGGCTTCATGTTAATCCTATCTTCATCCTATCTGGGTTTTGTCTCCTCCCTATCTTCGCTTCTTCGGGGTTGCCTAACTGGAATACATGATGACGCGCACGTTGGAGAGGGGCTTCAGTCGGTCCCAATGCCTTGCCAGTGCCTTGCTGCGTTGCCGTGCCTTGCCCCATGCATTCACAACCTCCACCGTTGCATTTCTAACTGAGCATCGGCTGGGATTACTATACTTGTCTGTAAGACCCTATAGGTTCCGCTAGGTTCGCGCCTTCTATACCCACGTGGGGGAAGGAGTTTCAGCGGCACGCCGTCCGATCTGGCTCCACTCGGGACACCCGTACCTCATGATGTGTATTGTTAGGAGCAGCTGAAAGTCATAAGGCATGAGAGTAGAGGCGTTGGCGATGCGATGGAGAGTGTGTGTAGTGCGTGAGGCAGGTTCTGGCGACGCTGGGGGTGCTGGCGGGCGCAGAAGGGCACGAAGCGACGCGGCAGCGTCCAGTGACACCGGCGGAAATGCGTGTAGTGTGTGTTGCAGATACCGCCGATGCTATTTGCATGGGCGGGCGCTTTCCTCGGCGTAAAGAGGCGCGGCGGTGATGGCCAGTGACATTGGCCGTCTACTACTCTCAATGGATTACAAATACGCGAAGCACGGAGCTACCACTGTGGCCCTTATGGGACAAGGTAGAATCGCCGAAGACCTGGACAATCCCCGTGGGAATGCCTCTTCGACGGGCTCTGGCCCGATGTCCCAGGATGGGAGGATGAGGGCTCGCGTATATGACGGAATTCCTGAACCACGTGGAGAGGCTATCTTAGCTGCGCCTCATCCTTCCTCCCCAAACCTGGCACACGGGTCGGCGCTTCAACATAAGGCGAGCGGCGCTATATGGCAGATGGCACCGCCGCCTCGACGGTACCGGCGGGTAGATCGGTACGACAAGGACGGGCGTAATCTGATTGTCTGGGGGCTCTCAGAACGCGCCAATCTACAGGAGATCGCCTCCAAAATGAGCGGTCTTGGTCTGGTGGTCCCGGTAATGGAGTGGCAAGGCCAGCGAATGTCTCGTCACCTGGAGCTGGTCTACGAGGACGATGACAGCAGGCAGACGGCGTTGCAGCAATTCAAACATCTCAAATTCTTCGGCAGAGGGGTCAATGTGGCCCTTGGGCGCAGGTTCAGGGACAGGGAACGTGTCCGAAGGCTTATTCGCATCCATCTGCGTGGGGAAGCGGCGGTCCGGAAGGAGGAAGCTGCGACGGGATATCGCGTCTTGCGTCTGCATGAAGAATGTGTCGATGATGTGCAGGTGGTGTCTTCGGCATTGGCTGCCGATGCACCTAAGTGTGTGTCTGAGTGTGCTGATGTGCATGTGGTGCCCCTGCATTCGGCGGCCAGTGCAGTGGGGGACCAACCTGCGCAAGCACCTGCAGAGGGGGGCAGCACGAGGGCGGAAGCCAAGCGCGGCCGTCGGGTCCGGAAACGAGCCAAGAAGCACCGCTCCAAGCAGTTCGATACCGGCTTCAAGCTACTCGTCGCGAGTCACAACTGGCAGGGTAAAACGGGATACGACAACGTAGGCACGGCGGAATGGGCATCATTCTACAAGCACGAGGGCTGGCTAGTCATTGGGGCTCAGGAGCACCGCATCGGCAAGAAGCAACTTTCCAAATGCAGCCTGGATGGATTCCGGATTTTTGGAAAACCTGCGGAGGTCAGCGAGAAAAATCGCTGCAAGGGTGGGGTTCTATTCGCGGTGGCTAACTTCCTTGGTCCGTATTGCAACCTGGTGTCAGCCCCCGTCGACCACCGGCAGCAAGTGTGGCTGCGTATCGCCTCGGGTGTTACCGGCGCTCAGGATATCTATGTGGGCAACGGCTACTTTCCCCAGGAAACGCAGGAAGAAGAGTCGTCAGAGGCGTATGCGGCCTGGCAGGCAGCTATAGCTTTTTTTGGAGCCAAAGGTCTTGTGGTCACGGTGGCGGATGCCAACGCGAAGCTCGGGCCGGCATGCAGCCGAAAAGAGGAGGGCATCGTCGGTCAGCACGGGGAGGTCGATGATAAGGGAGCACCGGTACGTTCGGAGAACGGCAAGAGACTCGCGGCTGTCCTCGTCGCTACGGGCCTGCGAAATCTGAGCGGCTTCTCGTGCCCAGTGGAAGGGTCCTACTGGTGGTCCCGGCGTGAGCAGCGCGGCATGGGCACAGGCAAGCACCTCCTCGATTACATCTGCGCGTCGCCTGGCTTGGCATCTGGAGCAAAGTTCGGAGTATGCGAAGATGATCTTGATACGGACCACAAGGCAGTATGGGCCGAACTGACAGGGAGCGGCCAGCGCCGACCAAAGCGGGCTGCGAAACCTTACAGGTCCTTTCGTGTTGATAAGCTTATTCGGGTAATGATCACGCTGCGAAGCAAGCGCTGGATTATCTACGCGACAAGTTCGATGACGTATTCCAGCATTGCCTACAGAAGCTTGGAGTGCATCAGCTGCCTGAGCTTGACCTATCGGGTGGTGCCGACAGCCAACGGGTGGTAGATGACGTCACCGTGGCGCAGTCCTTCCGAATGGCGGCGCACCGGGTCCTTGGCTCCAGATGTATACGACCCCGAACAATTGGTTCGACGGGGAGCTAAAGGAGCTCATTCAACAGCGCCGGGAGGCCTACGCAGCATACAGGAGGGATGAATCGAATGCGGAAGCCCGTCTGAATGGCTACGGCTCCGCAAGCAAATTCGGAAGGCAACTCGGGCCAAGAAGTCCGCCTCCTTCAAGCAAGTGCAGGAAGAAGCGGTTAAATGTCAACGCGAGCAATCCTCAAAGCGCTTTTGGCTACTCGCGAAGCGGCTTGGCGGGGCACGCAGAACGAAGGTCTCCGCGCCGGTGCAAAGGGAGGATGGCTCACTGGCGTGTACGCTGCCGGAAAAGGTCGCTCGGTGGGAGGAATTTCGGAGAAATTCGGTGAAGCCACGGGAAAATCCGGCAAGTGCGGCTGTTGTGGTGGAGTGCTGTGCAGAAGCAGGCTCGCTGGAGTGGGAGGAAGCCGAAGCTAAGCGGCAGTTCCACTGGAACGATCGCTTCAGAGATGAGGTGGCCCGGGCTATGAAGGAGCACGAAGTAGGTGAAGACACTTGCGAAGAGCTGGACAAGCCGTTCACGCAAGAGGAGGTCCTTGCAAGGCAACGTGCCCTGAATAACCACAAAGCTTGTGGCGAGGACAAAGTGAAGAACGAGATGCTCAAGTATGGCGGCGCCTACATCAATGGCTACTTAACGCAGTACTTCAACTGGATTCGAGAAGCCGAGAGGACTCCAAAAGCTTGGGGCAAGGGAATCATCGTCAATATCCCCAAGGGTGGGGATCCTACGGATCCTGACAACTGGAGGGATATCTCGTTTATTAGTTGCCTTGGTAAGCTGTATCTGTCCTTATTAGCTACTCGTCTAACGCTCTTCGTGGATGGCCCGGATAAGCTACGTCCAGAGCAGGGAGGCTTCCGCCCGGGGCGTCGCACTACGGATCAGGTCTTTACCCTTTGGCAGAGGTTGAAGGGGCGTCAGCAGCAGAAGCGGGAGTCGTATGTCCTGTTCGTCGATCTACGCAAGGCTTTCCCGTCTGTTTGGAGAGATGGCCTATTTGAGAGGCTCTGGAAGCTGGGTGTAAGGGGCAAGTTCTGGCGCACGCTACGCAGGTGCTACGAGCAGACTTCGTCGCAAGTGCTAGTTGATGGAGCACTCACCCCCGAAGTACTGGAGGGTGTAGGCGTCCAACAGGGGTCCCCTCTCTCTCCCACACTCTTCAACGTCTTTATGGATGAGCTGTGTGATCGGCTGGCGAGTGCCCTCAAGATCACGGATGTGAAGCGGCTGAACGACATCAAGGCACTTCTATACGCGGACGACGTGGCCCTCATCGCTCACAGTCGCACCGAGCTCCAGAAGATGGTCAATGTTGTGGCCAAGTTCGCGGAAGATTACCGGCTGGAAGTCAACTTGAAGCCCGGCAAGACGGAAATCATGCCCATTTACACGTCGAGCAAGGCGAAACGACCAAGTATCAGGGAGCGAGGTGGGCCCGTGGTGTGGTTTCGCGGCCAGAAGCTTTGTGTTACCAGTCAGTACAAGTACCTGGGAGTGGTTATCACCGACGAACTGAAGTGGAAGGAGCAAGCCCTGCGGGCTACGCGTGTCACTGAAGTCGCCACCGCAGGTTGGTACTCTTTGTGATGTGCAGGTGAGATACAAGCTAGGTATCGTCTCATGTGCTGGAATCAACTTGTGGGAGCCAAGCTGAAGTACGCCTTCGATGTCTGGCGTGCCCCCGTATCGCAGCTCACCAAGCTGGAGGCAGCAATGCTGCGCCCCATGAGGATGATTCTCGGCATCAGCCCTAAGACAAGCAAGTGGATTACACTCTTTCTGGCGCGCTCTTTGAGTGCGGAGCGCTTGCGGCGGGCGGCGCAACTGAAGTTCTATGGACGGCTGCGTGTTCTACCGGAGGAGCGATTTCCTGTCATCGCATCTCAAGTCAAATCCGACTGGACTGCGGAGGCCGAAGGCGCTATCAGGGACTCAATGGATCTACAACAAGGGCTTCAGGAGCTCCTAAATAGCTCAGAGAAGGACCTCGAGGGTTGGAGTTCGACTGTGGACAAGTGGGCCCTTCAGCAGGACGTCAAGATGGTGCAGCAACTGATGTGGGACAAGCGAGAGGCAGGCAGCGATCTTACTGATGGCCTGCGAGTCATCCTAAGACAAGTCTTTGGAACTAAGGAGTTCCCAAGATGGGTAGCCCTTGATGATGCGCATTATAATCTGCTTCGGAGAAGGTTGCTCAGCTGCAACAACCGCCTTCGGTTGTACCGCAGCAAGTTGGTCAGTGGCATGTCCCCTCGCTGCTTCTGTTGTCATGATGATGTCAATGAGTCCCTTGCGCACTTCTTATGGGATTGCCCCATGCATGAGGGAGACGTAAGCAGCTGTTGCTGAGTATGCAGAGGCTCGGTGGCATGGCTGTGGGGGGTGCTGAGGGGGATGGAGGGAGTGAGGAGGGTGGTGAGGTCGTAGGCGGTGAGGTTGTGGTGGAGGATGTGTTGCTTGGGCGGGAGCGGGAGGGCTCTGTGCGGCAGGGTTGGGATGATATGTCGCCTGTGGATCAATCACGATTGTTTTGTAAGCTTTTTCAGGGGAAGTCGCGCTTCCGCAGTAACTTTAGGCTTGCTGCGTTGTTAGGGGTTACAGCGTTGCGTCCCCCTCCAAAGTTGGATGTGTTGTTTGGATCATATGTGTCTGAGTGTTGGTCTGCTAGGGAGGGTAAAAGGGAGGAGCTTGGGGTGGAGGATGGGGGCGAGGAGGTGATTGACCTCACTGAAGTTCCATCAGCTTCTGTCCCACCCTCTCCCCCAAGTGACGTTGATGTTGCGCGGCGCGGCCGTCCGCGCAGTGTGGACGTCCTGGCTAGAGAGAGGGGTTCGGGAGCGCAGCGTAGTGTCTCCGAGTTCTTCTCTTCAGCTAACACCCTCACATCTAGCTCTTCATGCACTTCACAGCCCCCATCTGCCCCTGCTGTTGCTGTTGCTGCTATGTCTGTTTGGTGTTCTGACAATGCGTTGGGATCGGCTGACCCCGGTGACCCAATGGAGGCACATGTCCAGGATCTGGATCTGATGCTATAGTCTGAGGAAGCCTATTATTATTATTATTATTGTTATTGTTATTATCATTATTATTATTATTATTATTATTATTAGGGAGTACATAGGCCATCGGTTCCTTTCCATGGGCTGATTGGTATAAAGCTCCTAGAGTAATGTTCTATGCCGTCACTTCCTTTATTCCACCGATTGGTGTGGAGACTTTCCTTATGGAATGGAGGATTGGATGCACATGGCCTTTTGGCTCAGCAATTGGCAGGAGATACACTATTATTATTATTATTATTATTATTATTATTATTATTATGGACACCGTGATAGCCCAGTGGTCAAGTTCTACCATCTGGGCCCTGTCGCCAGTTCGATTCCCGTCGGTGCCACCAGTATTTTCATTGAACATACCGGTCCGTCTGGACCAGTATTTTCATTGAACATACCGGTCCGTCTGGACCAGTATTTTCATTGAACATACCGGTCCGTCTGGAAGTGTTGGAACTGCCCTTGCGGGGGTGTCATTAGAGCCTATCGTCAATTCTTCGTACTCCCCTCACGGGTGAGACGATGGAGGCGCATGTGCAGATTTGCATCAGCCATTGACAGAGAAGCACTATTATTATTATTATTATTATTATTATTATTATTATTATTATTATTATTATGGAGGGGTGCGCAGTATGGCACCCCACGGGAAGAGGAGTTGGTTGGGCCTCTTCCCAATGGTTCCGAGGCTATGTCGTTGTGCTGTTTTTATAAAACATACACCATGTGGGATCAAAGGGGTATATACATTCCGCGATCTAGGGGTGGTGACGGGTTTCGAGGCGTCCCAGACACTTACCACAAAACGTCCTCATGCGCTGGCAGACAGCATGAAATGTCTGCTACCCCCCTTGAGTACCTCCATTCGACTTATACCCAGTCTTGTGGAACTCTCTCATAGGGAAGATCAATCATTTGCAGTTGATTCCCTGCAAGGTACCCGACACGCCGAGCGGGTATCTATTCAGGGATGGACAGAGTCACTCTTCCCTCCCCAGCATTCACTGTTGAGACTGTTGGGTCGAGGGATGGAGGCGCATGGCCCTTGGGCTCGGCCATGACAGATCAATACATACATACATACATACTTATTATTATTATTATTATTATTATTATTATTATTATTATTATTATTATGATTATGATGGACACCGTGATAGCCCAGTGGTCAAGTTCTACCATCTGGGCCCTGTCACCAGTTCGATTCCCGTCGGTGCCACCAGTATTTTCATTGAACATACCGGTCCGTCTGGACCAGTATTTTCATTGAACATACCGGTCCGTCTGGAAGTGTTGGAACTGCCCTTGCGGGGGTGTCATTACAGCCTATCGTCAATTCTTCGTACTCCCCTCACGGGTGAGACGATGGAGGCGCATGTGCAGAAATGCATCAGCCATTGACAGAGAAGCACTATTATTATTATTATTATTATTATTATTATTATTATTATTGTTATTGGACACCGTGATAGCCCAGTGGTCAAGTTCTACCATCTGGGCCCTGTCGCCAGTTCGATTCCCGTCGGTGCCACCAGTATTTCATTGAACATACCGGTCAGTCTGGAAGTGTTGGAACTGCCCATGCGGGGGTGTCATTAGAGCCTATCGTCAATTCTTCGAACTCCCCTCACGGGTGAGACGATGGAGGCGCATGTGCAGATTTGCATCAGCCACTGACAGAGAAGCACTATTATTATTATTATTATTATTATTATTATTATTATTATTATTATTATTATTAATGGAGGCACATGTCCAGGATCTGGATCTGATGCTATAGTCTGAGGAAGCCTATTATTATTATTATTATTATTATTATTTTGAAGTAGTCTGCTTCACTCGCCCTAAGGGTGATGTAGTAGTAGTAGTAATAGTAGTAGTAGTAGTAGTAGTAGTAGTAGTAGTAGTAGCAGCAGCAGCAGCAGCAGCAGTAGTAGTAGTAGTAGTAGTAGTATTAGTAGTTGTAGTAGTAGTAGTAGTAGCAGTAGTTGTAGTAGTAGTAGTAGTAGTAGCAGTAGTAGTAGTAGTAGCAGTAAAAGTAGTAGTAGTAGTAGCAGTAGCAGCAGTAGCAGCAGCAGCAGCAGTAGTAGTAGTAGTAGTAGTAACAGTAGTAGTAGTAGTAGTAGTTAGTAGTAGTAGTTAGTAGTAGTAGTAGTAGTAGTAGTAGTAGTAATAGTAGTAATAGTAGTAATAGTAGTAGTAGTAGTAGTAGTAGTAGTAGTAGTAGTAGTAGTAGTAGTAGTCCCGTTCGCTGAATAAAAAAACAGTTACCTCTCATAGCCTAGCGTAGAGAAGCCATAGTGGTATAAGTAGTTTTAGTGTTAGCGACATTAGTAGAAGTAATAGAATTACCGGTCGAAGTAGCAGTAATAGAGCTTCAGCAAATGCAGAGGAGGAAAAGAAAGGAGAGAAAGGAGCCTTAAGAGCTATTGACAGGGGTGACCTAGCGGAAGTTGACTCCCCCACAATTTCCACCTGCAAACAAGCGTATCCGAATGGTCCTCTCACTACAAAGGAACTAAAGGAGGCTCATTACATACTTGCCCGTTTGGAAAACGTGTTTCTAATGCGTCTTTAATTGCTTCGTACTTCCTCCTGTAACCTGCAATAGCAACAGTTTGACGTGAATTTGCGTCCACTTCTTTAATCTACCTCAAGCTCCACAGTAGATCACTTTGACTGGTACGGACTTGCTTGTAAAAAGTCGAAGCGAGACGCGAAACATATCCTGCACGTAGCGGGTGTGAGAGAGGAAAAATATGAATAACAGAATAAGATGAAAGGGGTTTGTGTTTTCAAGCTTAAGTAATGTGATTGCTGCTAGCGCCCATGTGTTCATGTGTCGCGGCGAAAAGTACTGCGAAACGCAAAGATGTTATCAAAAATATACCACCACCATTCATGATTGGAAAGAAAGCAACAGGAAAAAAAAAAAAAAAAAAAAAAAAAAAAAAAAACTACAAGTTCAACACACTAATGATTAAAATTCTAAGTGGGGAAAAAAATTTCTTTTGTCTCTTTCTCATTAAACCTTGCTTACTGTAATAAATAAAATAATAATAATAAAAGCTCTTATTTATTTTTCTATCGTCTCTTTCTCATTAAACCTTGCTTACTGCAAAAAACAAAAATAAAAAATGTGTTGTGTTTGTTTGTTTTTGTTTGCTTTTAGTGTTTGTCGCTGCCTGTTGTTGCCTTTTTGTATTGTTTTTGTTTCCTTTGTTTCGCTTGTTTGTTTGTTTTTTTGTTTCTTTTGTTTTTTTTTGTTCATATTCTCTTTTGTGTTTTGTTTTTTTTATCTTTCTTTGCTGTTTTTTGTTTCTTCGTTCTCTTTTCTTTTCCTGGTTTTTCTTTATCTCTTTGTTCCTTTCTTTCTTTCTATCATTTTCTCTTTCTTTTCTCTTCCATCTTACTCTTTCCAGGAGCTTTCTGTTGAACCTTAGTTCCAGATTTCCTTATGAGCTTGTACTGTTGTTCCTTGGAACCAGATTTCTTTTGAATTAAGCTCTTCTTTATTTTTCTCTCGTCTCTTTCTCATTAAACCTTGCTTACTGTAATAATAATAATAATAATAATAATAATAATAATAATAGTGCTTCTCTGTCAATGGCTGATGCAAATCTGCACATGCGCCTCCATCGTCTTACCCCAAAGGAGTGTCGTGGTTAAGGGAATTGAAATTTTGATGTCGTAGGGTCTCCGCCCCTACAACCCCGCCAGCGAGGCAAGAGGTAATTATTAATTTTTGTTAGTTAATTTATTTTTTGGATAATATAGAAACTTACACAAAACATTTTTTGAGGTCGTAGGTGGTTTTTTGAAAAAAAAAGCACCTACAAATGACGACTCACCAGCGAAATTTAGTCAAATGCAGTATTCTTACTTTCGGCTTGATTAAATCCGCTTGTGTGAATTCGGCAAATTCTCTCACCCTGAGAGCGGTTCATTTTTATGACGAAGGATTGAGTGCCTGTGGCAAGAGCAGTCTTCCACGATAGCGGGTATTCAATCTTAAATGAAAAGCTTTAGTCGCAGAAAATCCAGACGGAGACTTTATAAACCTAAAGGTCGGGCACGATGTGTATCTTGAGACTAAAGTTGAAAAAACAGCATTTGGCGAATTAGCGACATCACAATATACACCGATTATACAAGAAACATTTATGTATAATGTAAATACCTCTAAATGAAACACAAGCACTACTAGTGCTACATTAGAGCAAATGGGTGCTATGGCATATCTAACAACACAGGCAGTTGGAGGTTCATGAATGACGATAACGTGGCTAAGGTCTTCTTGGGTTGTGTTCGAGCGGAGACGGAGCCTTGGAAAAAGTTGAAAAAAGAAAATTAAATATCGTGCTGGTATGAGTGTATGTGTCAGATTTACTGCTTTGTGGAATACAAATGAAGCAGGCAGTTATACATCTTATGTAGGTATTGGTGATTCATTCTTATCGGATGGCTTCTTCTTTGTGAGAGAAAATGGTGTAATAAAAATATATCAATTTAGCAACTCCGCAGTCATTACTCAGGTTAAACAAAGTGAATGGAATGTTGATAAAGCAGATGGAACGGATTACTTACCAGCCATTGATTTCAGTAAGGGTAATGTATTTCAGATTAAATATCAATACTTGGGTTTCGGGCAGATATCATTTTATGTTGAAAATCCAAACACTGGGCAATTTCAACTAGTCCATGCTATACGATATGCTAACAGCAAAACTGCTACATCTCTTAATAATACTACTTTACCATTTTTGGCTTCTTTGGCTGTTGGTGTTAATCCGCAAATCCAAAACCTTAGAATTGCTAGTGTTAGTTGTTTTATTGAAGGAACTGAAATCATAAGAGGTATTCCATTTATTTATGAAAGAACAGCAAATACGACGAATGTGGCAACTCATGCTTTTACTATGAGGAATAATATTAATATTGTTGGAAACACTATTGCTAATTATAGTATAGTGTATCCTAGACGGCTAAATGTCTTAAATACTGATGGTAAATCTGGTGTAATCATTAAAGTAATAAAAAATGCTACCCTTACAGGTGCTGTCTATGCTGAACACAATACTAATACAAGTCTGGTTTCGTTTGATACTACCGCAACTGTTGCGAGCGGAAATACTATCGCCGTTGTATTTGTAAATACGAATGATGCTCATAGCATAGATTGGAATGATTATGATTTAGATGATATGTTGCCAGGAGACAGACTAACGATAACAGCACAAGCTACTACAAATCAGACTATAAGTATTCAGTATGCTTTTACTTGCTTAGAAGACCCGTAGATGATTTTTAGAAATTAGAAATATTTATTTTTTCCAATAATATAACAGATGTCGTGTAAAGAGTGTGAAAAAAAGACAGATTATCTGCTACGGCTGATAATTACCAATTCTGCGATGAAACTTGTGCGATCGCATACTTTACAAAAAATGAAGATATGAATGATGTTAGACGGGAAAACTTAATTAAATTCTTTACAAAGGCTAAGAAAGACCGCCAGGAATATGAAAAAAAAGAAATGTAAAAAGGTTGAATAACATTAAAGCAAATATTTTTTCAATTTATCTTTATTTCGGCACCACGGCTGACGGACCAACCATTCTATATATGGCTTGTCAATCTTTGCGATATCTTCAAACTTCTTTCCGCGGTATTTGCCGAATTGAAAAGTGTCTTTCGGCTGAGCATTTCTCTTTTCTTCATGGTAAGGATACTGTAGAGCTGACGGGTCATAACCTTGGAAGGACAATTGCGAAAGACTTAAGCCGACAAACGGGTGTTAAGGCGACCACATACAACAAAGGCAGTAGCACAAGAGACCTCAGTGAAGGAGTAATTGACAGAGTAGCTACAAGATTAAACCCAAAGGTTAAAGGGCTAAGACTGCGAAGCTGACCACGAACTACCGAACCGCATTTGACCCCGTATCATTGTTAGGGGCTACGGCTGTAAATACCAAGTTAGTGAAGCAGAAAAAAGGAATTCATACAATAAGAATCTTTAAGGGTAAAGGTAAAAAAAAGTAGATACATCTATAATTATCTTATGATTTGAAAGCCGAGCGGGATGCTATCGTTATCGTTTATAAACTCACGACCAGCCCACTTGTTCTCATTAACTTGTTTTTTTATGTTTTGCTTATGTATAATGCTAAAGTGTGGGACTTGTTGTTGTTTGCTGTTTCTGTTCATATGTATTTTTTTCATTTGAAAGTTCTTAACATTTACGACTGAACCGCCACTATCTATCTTTTCAAATATAGCGGGGTTAAGTTGCTTGGCATCTAAGCCTTTACCCCTAAAATGAAAATACTTTTAACACCGTTTACCACTTCTATGTGAACTCCTTTTGAAATATGCTTTAAGTCATTCTTGGTCATTCCTTCCGTAAAGGCATCATGCGTTGTAAATTCTAACATATACAATTTCGCAGCTATCCAAGAGGCCCTTATAATTTTACACCTATCGCCTAAATCGTCTCCAATACCTCCTAATTTTTTATTACTCATATTCTTTACATACTTAGCACATCTCGCGTGTATTTGGATGCTGTCTGTATCGGTGTAATAAAATTCGTCTTCAATACTCCCATTCGGGTTGGCTTCTTTCATATATCTTTACATAATACGACGGCTGTATGCTTGTATGAATGCTCCATAGTGTGTCGGCTTTGTTATGCTATCTTCTAATATCACTGGATTGCGAGGGAGACATGTTAAATATCATAAGTCCTTTCCATCCTTATTAACGAATTTTACTATGTCGGTTATTTGGTTGCGGTTCCAAAATTTCCAGTATTAGTCGTTAGTGGTTATATATGCTGTTTTTGAAGGAATTTGCTTTTGTATCATCTTGCCATATAAACTATTCATAAACAACTTGGAGAGTAAATATTGCGGGCTACCTTTTTCAGCATTTTCCTTCGCCTTGAACATATCATCTATGTAGTCTTTGAAAACTTGTTCTCCGCGGACGGAGTAGTATCCTTTATGAACGCGGACTTCATAACCCTCAGCTACCATATCGGTGATGTCTACACTCGTAAGACATTTGTCATTCATATCGTCCAACCTCCATTTAAGAGAACCAATTCGGTCTCGCTGTCTAATTCGCGAAGTAATATATTTTTAGGCGAAATGTAGTCAAGGTTATAAATACAGAGTGGAATATTTCGCGTGTCAAACGGTCCAATCGTTTCTATAATGTCGCCGACCATAAACTCATTTAACATCGCGGTTGGATACAGAGAGACGACATCAGCATCTACGAGATAATCGTCTATGTAGTCAAATGATAACTGCGTGTTCAAATATTGTTCATACTGCTTAGAAATAAACAGCCTCTTAGACGGGTAAGTCCTTCCGCCTATGATTACTTTTCTAAAGGCTATGTCTTCCTTTATTTTTGGAAGTCTTACTTCAAATTTTTTGTGTATATATTTTTTCAATATATTGAAAGCAAGGCTGGAAGTTGAGATATAAGATGAAATATTAATTTTATGTGCGGTGTAGATAGTAGTGTTTATTTTGTCGTATAAATCCTTCAAACCCATAACATCGTTGTTCAAATAGTCTAAGCACTCTTGCCTCGTCTTGATGTCCATATCCTCCCATCTGCGGGCTTTCGTATCGCGGTCAAACTCTCCCTTCATAACGGTACAGCCCATACTTTCAAGATTTGCTTTTACACTTCCTTGTGTATGCTTACACATATCCCACATCTTAATATTTTCAAACTCTAAACAAATGATAGAGCCGTTATTAATTTTTGATTCCTTAATCTTAATACATCTTCTTATTAATTCTTGATGTATGAAGTAGTGGTCAAAGTTCGCTCCGTTAAAAAGCATTAACATACAGTGTTGGCGGTTCGTCCTTTTTCTTATTTCTTCTTCTGCCTCATTTAAGTGGTTTCACCCATCCCTACTTAATCTTATTGCATCGTTCAATTAATAGGTTAATGAATTTTCTTATACAATCTTCGCCAGCTATATATTGAAAGCCTTCACCGCCTTGTGTGTATCCTACTATCTAGCAATCGTGGATATCATAACCATCCGCTATTTCTTTATTTCTCCAAGTTTCCAAATAGTAATGAATTATGCTGTCGTTGTTAATGTGGTCTTCCGTATAGAAATCTGTCAGTAAGCTTCTTTTATTATTCTTTTTTAACAGTGTATCTACGAAATGCTTATTAACATATATTCGCATGCAGTCCTCACATTTCTTTTTAAACTGTTTTTCTAGTCCATAATAGTGGTTATTTTCTAAAAAGATTAATTTGTCCGCCTCTTCGCAATCATTACTCGTTCGTTTCGTGTCCTTGGTTATCGCATTTGTTATTTCATATGTTTTACATTCTTTTATGTATTTGTTTAGGATTTCAACTGCTATGGAAAACGGTAAAGGCTAATTAGGTTCAAGTTTAAACTCGCTTCTAATTTCATTATATCTCTTCTAATTCAACGGATGGATATCAAGTATATCATTACACAGGAAGAATAAGCAGTTATTGTTTTTGCTTGGTGGTGATATCTTCCTCCCCTCTTCAACTTTTTCTCTTACTCCTTCATAGCATCCTCCGCCGTTCTCTTGAATAAATATTATTTCAACATATTTGATATCTCTTTCGTATCTATTCTCGCCCGCTTCTATGTTACTTATGTTAAAATCGTCAAGAGCATCAATAAACTTGGTATCATATTCGCGGAGTAAGAAAGAGCTAAATGTTTGCTTTTTGCAGTAGTGGTTATATCTTTCCCAGGTATGGTGCTGTATGTTATAGATATATGAACATCTGCATTATTAGTCATACCTTGGCTCCTCATATTTCTGATGGCTGGTATCAATACTTCCTCCTCCAGTCGGTCCGTATCGTAGAAACTTATATCAAGGTCTTTGAAATAGTATGTGAGAGTTCAGACGATTATCTCTTCTGACTGTGTAATCGTAGGATCTAAATTCTCATCGCTTCGCTTCCATCTTCTTAGATTCGCGGAGATTTGCCCTCGTATTACTACGAATGTTAGATAAAATGTCCTGGCGGTTTCTTTTATCTTTCGTTTCAACCCTTCTCAGCTTAGCCTTGGTTTGAAGTAGCTCCAATGTCTTTTGTTTTGTCTTGGTGGTAGTCGTGGTTTTCACATTTTACAGTTATGTATATATAAGGTAAGATACTTTTTCTAAAAATAATTAATTAATATTTTTACAGTTATTATATGGGTGTTGGCACCGCGTAGCCCAGTGGTTAAGGTCTACCATCTGGGACCTGTCGCCAGTATTTTCAAAGGATATTTTCTTGGAAAGTATTGGTCTGTCTGGAAGGCTTGGAGCTGCCTTGCGGGGTTGTCAGTAGAGCCTATCGTCAAATCTTCATACCCTCACGGGTGAGACGATGGAGGCACATGTGCAGAAATGCGTTCGCCATTGACTGAGAAGCACTATATGGATGTTATATCTTTAGACGGAAAATATTTTTACCAGATTAAAAAAATAATTGGCGGGAATAGCTTAAACAGTTATTTTATTCTCAGTCTATCTTCCAACTCCTGTATCTTCCTTTTATATCCTCTGTGCTTTTGAGTTGTTGCTTTTGCTTTAATGATTTTTCTTTTCTTTCTTCCTTCAGCCTTTCTTGGTGGCGGTAGTAGTATGCGAGAGCCTTCCCGTTATTTCTCTTTCGTCTTACTTCTCCTTCGTAAATTTTTGGTCTTGGCATTGTCTATATATATTTATGCTTATATCTTTTTATAAATGTAAAATAATTGCTTCCTCTTCGTTTTCTATTTGATTTCTTTATTATTTCAGAACTTATTTCGTTAGTTGTTTAAAAATTGCGATTTGGGCGGAATAACCCTTTTTTTGCTGGTATTTTCTTGAAAAACCTGCGAAAAAAGGGTACTTATCTTCTAACCTGCTCTAGCGAGATCCTTACGTTCAAAAGTTCCGTGTATTCTTTCCCGTCTTCAGTGGCACCGTTTACGCTAAACCCGGTAAAATCATGTGCTAATTTCTTCTTTCAAGTTTTTCTTCCATCTTTTCTACACTCTTACACGGTGTCAAGAATAGACTCACACTCTTTTAGTTGTCGCTGCTGCAGCTGCTGTTGCTGTTGCTGCGGTTGCTGTTGTTGTTGTTGTTGTTGTTGTTGTTGTTGTTGTTGTCGTTGTTGTTGTAAAATTTAATGATAATAATACAACAGTGAGCAATCTAATTAATAAAAAACACAATGTCAACTAAACCAGTGGCAAGTTGGTGTGTGGCTTTCGACTCGTATGTATATATCCCCATATACGCCACTTCCAGAGTGGTCAACAACAGGGGAGAGAGAGGAGGAATGGTAGTGAGAGAGGCAGACAAGAGCGAGGAGAACTAGCCTACCAAGAGGGAGAAGAGTAAGACAGAGTACAGAGAAGGGAAGAAGGGAGAGGAAGGAGTAGAGACTCGCCAAGACTCATGAGAGCAGTGTCCG
>WBZZ01006783.1:25000-100000 GCA_019918135.1 Paulinella micropora | reverse complement strand
TAATAATAATAATAATAACCAGGGGCTGCGCCAACACCTGAAAGGATGGTTTACCGGTGCGCTTCGCGCACCAAACCCCGCCAGCCCCACTCCTTATCAGTTTTTGGAGGGCCCCCCGGACTTCCCCCCCCCCTCCCGCGCTCTTTCCCTTCGACAGGGTACGTTGAATTGCCGGAGGTGGCGCAAAGGGCGCCTGGTGGCAAAAAACCTCAACTTTCAGGTGTGGGTGCCACTCGCGACCAGAACGGGTACGTACAATTGCAGGGCTCCCCCTGACCACCCCTTTGAATTGCCGGAGGTGCCGCAAAGGGCGCCTGGTGGCAAAAAAAGCCTCAATTTTCAGGTGTGGGTGCCACCCGCGACCAGAACGGGTACGTACAATCACAGGGCTGGGGTTCTCCCGGAGGGCCCCCCGGACCCCCCCATGCCCGTCGACAGGTACGTTCGATTGCCGGAGGAACCGGCAAGTACTGCCAAAAAACAAGGAAATTTGGCATTCAGGACACTCCCCTAACGCAAATATTTGCGTGAATTCCAAAAATTATATCAGCACCAAGATCAAGTCTGGGGCTAACCACCCTGCCAATATGAGCTCCCAACTGCTCCTGGTTCACACAAACCATGATTTATTCAGACGAGGGTGCAAAAAAAAGGCTTAAAAAACAAGGAGTTTTGGTATTCAGGACACTCCCCTAACGCAAATATTTGCGTGAATTCCAAAGAAATCATATCAGCATCAACATCGAGCCTGGGGCTAGCCACCCTGTCAATATGAGCTCCCAACTCCTCCTGGTTCACACAAACCATGATTTATTCCAATTGGGGTGCGAAAAAAAACAAGAAATTTTGGCATTCAGGACACTCCTTCAACGCAAATATTTGCGTGAATTTCAAAAGAATCATATCAGCACCAACATCGAGTCTGGGGCTAGCCACCCTGCAAATATGAGCTCCGAATTCCTCCTGGTTCCGACAAACCATGATTTATTCCGACAGGGGTGCGGAAAAAGGGGGGGTGGGACACATTTTTTCATTTCCCCCCCAAAACCCCACCCCCTTCACCAACACCTTTCAGGGATAATAATGATAATAATAATAACTAGGGGCGCGCCAACACCTAAAAGGATGTTTTGCGGTGCGCTCCGCGCACCCCCCCCCCCCCCCCCCCCCTCGGGCTGGGGTTCCCGAGGGGAGAGCTCCCCAGACCCCCCCTTTCCCGTCGACAGGGTGGAGGTACCAGCAGATCGCAAGTGTAAGCTGTGGTGGCACAAAAACCTAAATTTCTGGTTTTTGTGCCACCCGCCAACAAAATTTTTTATCTCCGAAGAGAGCGCACCGAGAGGTGTCGGGTACACCAAACATCAGCCTCAAACTCCCTCAAGTGTGCGCAAACGGCGCCTGGTGGCGCAAAAACCTCAATTTCCCGGTTTGTATGCCACCCGACGCCACAATTGTTATATTTTCGAAGAGAGCTCATCAAGAAGTGTCAGGGGAGTGTCCTGAATGTCAAAATTCCTTGTTTTTTTTCGCACCCAAATCGGAATAAATCATGGTTTGTGTGAACCAGGAGGAGTTGCGAGCTCATATTGACAGGGTGGCTAGCCCCAGACTCGATGTTGATGCTGATATAATTTGTTTAGAATTCACGCAAATATTTGCGTTAGGGGAGTGTCCTGAATGCGAAAATTCCTTGTTTTTAAAGCCTATTTTCTGCACCCTCGTCGGAATAAATCATGGTTTGTGTGATCCAGGAAGATTTGGGAGCTTATATTGGCAGGGTGGCTAGCCCCAGAGTCGATGTTGATGCTGATATAATTTCTTTGGAATTCACGCAAATATTCGCGTCAGGGGAGCGTCCTGAATGCCGAAATTCCTGGTTTTTTGGGAGTACTTGCCGGTACCTCCGGCAATCGAACGTACCCTGTCGACGGGGAAGGGGGGGGGGGGGGTCCGGGGGGCCCTCCCCCCGGGAACCCAGCGCTGTGATTGTACGTACCCGTTCTGGTCGCGGGTGGCACCCACACCTGAAAGTTGAGGTTTTTTTGCCACCAGGCGCCGTTTGCGGCACCTCCGGCAATTCATGAAGGGAAAGGGAGGGTCCGGGGGGCTCTTCGCCCGGGAGCCCAAGCCCTGTGATTATACGTACCCACCCGTTCTGGTCGCGGGTGGCACCCACACCTGAAAATTGAGGTTTTTTTTTGCCATTAGGCGCCCTTTGCGGCACCTCCTGCAATTCAACGTACCCTGTCGAAGGGAAAGGGGGGGGTCCGGGGGAGCCCTGCGATTGTATGTACCCATTCTGGTCGCGGGTGGCACTCACACCTGAAAGTTGAGGTTTTTTGCCACCAGGCGCCATTTGCGGCACCTCCGGCAATTTAGCGTACCCTGTCGAAGGGAAAGGGTGGTCCGGGGGGCTCTCCCCCCGGGAACCCAAGCCCTGTGATTGTACGTACCCGTTCTGGTCGCGGATGGCACCCACACCTGAAAATTGAGGTTTTTTTGCCACCAGGCGCCCTTTGCGGCACCTCCGGCAATTCAACGTACCCTGTCGAAGGGGGGTCCGGGGTAGCCCTGCGATTGTACGTACCCGTTCTGGTCGCGGGTGGCACCCACACCTGAAAATTGTGGGTTTTTGCCACCAGGCGCCTTTTGCGGCACCTCCGGCAATTCAACTTACCCTGTCGAAGGGAAAGGGGGCGGGAGAGAGGGGAAGTCCGGGGGACCCTCCAAAAAGTGATAAGAAGTGGGGCTGGCGGGGTTTGGTGCGCCAAGCGCACCGGTAAACCATCCTTTCAGGTGTTGGCGCAGCCCCTAGTTATTATTATTATTATTATTATTATTATTATTATTATTATTATTATTATTATTATTATTATTATTATTTGGACACCGTGATAGCCCAGTGGTCAAGTTCTACCATCTGGGCCCTGTCGCCAGTTCGATTCCCGTCGGTGCCACCAGTATTTTCATGAATATACCGGTCCGTCTGGAAGTCTTGGAACTGCCCGTGCGGGGGTGTCATTAGAGCCTATAGTCAATTCTTCGTTCTCCCCTCACGGGTGAGACGATGGAGGCGCATGTGCAGATTTGCATCAGCCATTGACAGAGAAGCACTATTATTATTATTATTATTATTATTATTATTATTATTATTATTATTATTATTATTATTATTATTAGTGGCACCGCGATAGCCCAGTGGTTAAGGTCTACCATCTGGGACCTGTCGCCAGTTCGATTCCCGTCGGTGCCAGTATTTTCAAAGGATATTTTCTTTGAAAGTATTGGTCTGTCTGGAAGGCTTGGAGCTGCCTTGCGGGGGTGTCAGTAGAGCCTATCGTCAAATCTTCGTACTCCCCTTGCGGGTGACACGATGGAGGCACATGTGCAGAAATGCATTCGCCATTGACTGAGAAGCACTATTATTATTATTATTATTATTATTATTATTATTATTATTATTATTATTATTATTATTATTATTTTTGCACACCGTGATAGCCCAGTGGTCAAGTTCTACCATCTGGGCCCTGTCGCCAGTTCGATTCCCGTCGGTGCCACCAGTATTTTCATTGAACATACCGATCCGTCTGGACCAGTATTTTCATTGAACATACCGGCCCGTCTGGAAGTGTTGGAACTGCCCTTGCGGGGGTGTCACTAGAGCTTATCGTCAATTCTTCGTACTCCCCTCACGGGTGAGACGATGGAGGCGCATGTGCAGAAATGCATCAGCCATTGACAGAGAAGCACTATTATTATTATTATTATTATTATTATTATTATTATTATTATTATTATTTAGGGAGTACATAGGCCATCGGTCCTTTCCATGGGCTGATTGGTATAAAGCTCCTAGAGTAATGTTCTATGCCGTCACTTCCTTTATTCCACCGATTGGTGTGGAGACTTTCCTTATGGAATGGAGGACTGGATGCACATGGCCTTTTGGCTCAGCAATTGGCAGGAGATACACTATGATTATTATTATTATTATTATTATTATTATTATTATTATTATTATTATTATTATTATTCAGCCCAATGGCCTTACGGCGTTAAACTGTGATGCCAACTCAAAACCATTTGGTGGATGATGCTGGGGAGGAGGGTCGTTGGGCGCCTGTCGAAGATCTTAAACTCCGCTATGCCGGTTGATAGCCCGTGGACCCAGCGGATACCAAATTGTTATGGGTGGGGTTTTGAGGTAGTTCTAGCAACCATGCTTGGTGTACGCACTTGCACATGCGGCAACGTTTTGCAAGAGGTTGTTGGGACTGCGGAATAACCTCGGCTTAATGTAGTCTTGCCCTCAGGAGCTCCATCGGTGGCCCCTATAATCAGTCGAGAGACTGACTAGGTGGGGATGGAGCATCTCGAACAAGGGCATGGAGGCTCATGTCCGGAAACGGATCGTGCCATCAGCTGCATCAGTATGCCTTAGAGGAAGTATATTATTATTATTATTATTATTATTATTATTATTATTATTCAGCCCAATGGCCTCAAGGCGTTAAACTGTGACGCCAACTCATAACCCTTTGGTGGTAGATGCTGGGGAGGAGGGTCGTTGCGCGCGTAAAAGATCTTAAACTCCGCATATGCTGGTTGATAGCCCAGGACCCAGCAGACACCAGATTGTTATGGGTGGGGTTTCGAGGCAGCTCTAGCAACCGCGCTTGGTGTATGCACTTGCACATTCGGTGACGTCTTGCAAGAGGTTGCTGGGACTGCGGAATAACCTCGGCTTAGTGCAGTCTTGCCCTCAGGAGCTCCATCGGTGGCCCCGATCATCAGGCGAGAGACTGACACGGGGGGGTGGAGGACCTCGAACAAGGGTATTGGAGGCTTATGTCCGTTGAGGATATGCCATTAGCTGCATCAGTACGCCTCAGATATAGTATTATTATTATTATTATTATTGTTATTATTATTATTATTATTATTATTATTTGGGAGTACATAGGCCATCGGTCCTTTCCATGGGCTGATTGGTATAAGCTCCTAGAGTAATGTTCTATGCCGTCACTTCCTTTATTCCACCGATTGGTGTGGAGACTTGCACATGGCCTTTTGGCTCAGCAATTGGCAGACGATACATATTATTATTATTATTATTATTATTATTATTATTATTATTATTATTATTATTAGGGAGTACATAGGCCATCGGTCCTTTCCATGGGCTGATTGGTATAAGCTCCTAGAGTAATGTTCTATGCCGTCACTTCCTTTATTCCACCGATTGGTGTGGAGACTTTCCTTATGGAATGGAGGACTGGATGCACATGGCCTTTTGGCTCAGCAATTGGCAGGAGATACACTATTATTATTATTATTATTATTATTATTATTATTATTATTATTATTTAGGACACCGTGATAGCCCAGTGGTCAAGTTCTACCATCTGGGCCCTGTCGCCAGTTCGATTCCCGTCGGTGCCACCAGTATTTTCATTGAACATACCGATCCGTCTGGACCAGTATTTTCATTGAACATACCGGCCCGTCTGGAAGTGTTGGAACTGCCCTTGCGGGGGTGTCATTAGAGCTTATCGTCAATTCTTCGTACTCCCCTCACGGGTGAGACGATGGAGGCGCATGTGCAGAAATGCATCAGCCATTGACAGAGAAGCACTATTATTATTATTATTATTATTATTATCCCAGAAAGGTGTTGGAGTAGGGGGTGGGGGTTTTGGGGGGAGTGGGAAAATGGAAATTGTGTACCCCCCACCCACCCACCCATTTTCGGCACCCCTGTCGGAATAAATCATGGTTTGTGGGAACGAGGAGGAGTTGGGAGCTCATATTGGCAGGGTGGCTAGCCCCCAGACTCGATCTTGATGCTGGTATAATTTTTTTGGAATTCACGCAAATATTTGCGTTAGGGGAGTGTCCTGAATGCCAAAATTCCTTGTTTTTTTAGCCTATTTTCTGCTCTCCCATCGGCATAAATCATGGTTTGTGGGAACCAGGAGGATTTGGGAGCTCATATTTGCAGGGTGGCTAGCCCCAGACTCGATGTTGACGCTGATATAGATTTTTTGGAATTCACGCAAATATTTGCGTTAAGGGAGTGTCCTGAATGCCGAAATTCATATTTTCTGGGAGTACGTGCCAGTGCCTCCGGCCATTGAACGTACCCTGTCGACGGGGAAGGGGGGTCCGGGGCCCTCCCCGGGAATCCCAGCCCTGCAATTGCACGTACCCCACGCGGATTAGCTGGCACCAAAATGAATGGCTGAGAATGCTCCAACGCTCTAAGAGTTGTGCCAGGGTTGTCGGTTGAACGTATCTTGTCGACTGTGGAAAGGGGGGGTTGGGGAGGTTCCGGGGGGGCCTCCCCCCGGCAACCCAAGCCCTGTAATTGTACGTACCCGAAGCGAATATGCCGGCACCAAAATGAATGGCTGAGAATGTTCCAAGGCTCCCAAAGTTGTGCCAGAAGGTGGAGAGGCTGTTGTTTTTGGTTTTCACAGCCTCGTGACGCGCTCTAGGTAGATTTTGGCAAAGTAGTGCCAAAATGAATGGCTGAGAATGCTCCAAGGCTCTAAGAGTTGTGCCAGAGGGGCTTAGAGGCTGAATCTTTGTGCTTTCGCAAGCTTGTCACGAGCTTTTTTTTTAAGGGGTATAGTTGAAATTATGAAATTTGAATGTAATATCTAATTCTTGCCAAAGTGAATGGCTGAGATTGCTCCAAGGCTGTGAAAGTTGTGCATGTGAGAATGAGAGGAAAAGCAACCTTGGGAAGAGGAGGGGGGTTTGGTGGAGTTGCGCTTCGCGCACCGCAAACCATCCTTTCAGGTGTTGGCGCAGCCCCTAGTTATTATTATTATTATTATTATTATTATTGGCCCTGTCGCCAGTTCGATTCCCGTCGGTGCCACCAGTATTTTCATTGAACATACCGGTCTATTTCTGGACCAGTATTTTCATTGAACATACCGGCCCGTCTGGAAGTGTTGGAACTGCCCTTGCGGGGGTGTCATTAGAGCTTATCGTCAATTCTTCGTACTCCCCTCACGGGTGAGACGATGGAGGCGCATGTGCAGAAATGCATCAGCCATTGACAGAGAAGCACTATTATTATTATTATTATTATTATTATTATTAATGGAGGCACATGTCCAGGATCTGGATCTGATGCTATAGTCTGAGGAAGCCTATTATTATTATTATTATTATTATTTGCCCTTGCGGGGGTGTCATTATAGCCTATCGTCAATTCTTCGTACTCCCCTCACGGGTGAGACGATGGAGGCGCATGTGCAGAAATGCATCAGCCATTGACAGAGAAGCACTATTATTATTATTATTATTATTATTATTATTATTATTATTAGTGGCACCGCGATAGCCCAGTGGTCAAGTTCTACCATCTGGGCCCTGTCGCCAGTTCGATTCCCGTCTGTGCCACCAGTATTTTCATTGAACATGCCGGTCCGTCTGGAAGTGTTGGAACTGCCCGTGCGGGGGTGTCATTAGAGCCTATCGTCAATTCTTCGTACTCCCCTCACGGGTGAGACGATGGAGGCGCATGTGCAGATTTGCATCAGGCATTGACAGAGAAGCACTATTATTATTATTATTATTATTATTATTATTATTATTATTATTATTATTATTATTATTATTATGGAGGCACATGTCCAGGATCTGGATCTGATGCCATAGTCTGAGGAAGCCTATTATTATTATTATTATTATTATTATTATTATTATTATTATTATTATTACCATTTTTAGGGAGTACATAGGCCATTGGTCCTTTTCAATGGGCTGATTGGTATAAAGCTCCTAGAGTAATGTTCTATGCCGTCACTTCCTTTATTCCACCGATTGGAGACTTTCCTTATGGAAAGGAGGACTGGATGCTGGCCTTTTGGCTCAGCAATTGGCAGGAGATACATTATTATTACCATTATTATTATCATTATTATCATTATTATTATTATTATTATCATTATTATTATTATGGACACCGTGATAGCCCAGTGGTCAAGTTCTACCATCTGGGCCCTGTCGCCAGTTCGATTCCCGTCGGTGCCACCAGTATTTTCACTGAACATACCGGTCTATTTCTGGACCAGTATTTTCATTGAACATACCGGTCCGTCTGGAAGTGTTGGAACTGCCCTTGCGGGGGTGTCATTAGAGCTTATCGTCAATTCTTCGTACTCCCCTCACGGGTGAGACGATGGAGGCGCATGTGCAGAAATGCATCAGCCATTGACAGAGAAGCACTATTATTATTATTATTATTAATGGAGGCACATGTCCAGGATCTGGATCTGATGCTATAGTCTGAGGAAGCCTATTATTATTAATATTATTATTATTATTATGGACACCGTGATAGCCCAGTGGTCAAGTTCTACCATCTGGGCCCTGTCGCCAGTTCGATTCCCGTCGGTGCCACCAGTATTTTCATTGAACATACCGGTCCGTCTGGAAGTGTTGGAACTGCCCTTGCGGGGGTGTCATTAGAGCCTATCGTCAATTCTTCGTACTCTCCTCACGGGTGAGACGATGGAGGCGCATGTGCAGATTTGCATCAGCCATGGACAGAGAAGCACTATCAGGGATAATAATAATAATAATAATAATTATTATTATTATTATTATTATTATTATCCCTGAAAGGTGTTGGAGTAGGGGGTGGGGGGTTTTGGGGGAGGGGGAAAATGAAAATTGTGTATCCACCCACCCACCCCCCCCCCCCCCCGCAACCCACAAATCGGCACCCCTGTCGGAATAAATCATGGTTTGTGGGGACGAGGAGGAGTTGGGAGCTCAGATTGGCAGGGTGGTTAGCCCCAGACTCGATGTTGGTGCTGATATGATTTTTTTGGAATTCACGCAAATATTTGCGTTAGGGGAGTGTCCTGAATGCCAAAATTCCTTCTTTTTTTTTCGCACCCCTGTCGGAATAAATCATGGTTTGTGTGAACCAGGAGGAGTTGCGAGCTCATAATAACAGGGTGGGTAGCCCCAGACTCGATGTTGATGCTGATATAATTTGTTTGGAATTCACGCAAATATTTGCGTTAGGGGAGTGTCCTGAATGCGAAAATTCCTTGTTTTTAAAGCCTATTTTCTGCACCCTCGTCGGAATAAATCATGGTTTGTGTGAACCAGGAAGATTTGGGAGCTTATATTGGCATGGTGGCTAGCTCCAGACTCGATGTTGATGCTGATATGATTTTTTTTGTAATTCACGCAAATATTTGCGTAGGGCAGTGTCCTGAATGCCAAATTTTCTTGTTTTTTTAGCCTATTTTGCCACCAGGCGCCATTTGCGGCACCTCCGGCAAGTCAACGTACCCTGTCGAAGGGAAAGGGGGCGGGGGGGGTGGGGGGGGACCTCCGGGGGGCCCTCCAAAAAGTGAGAAGAAGTGGGGCTGGCGGGGTTTGGTGCGCGAAGCGCACCGGTAAACCATCCTTTCAGGTGTTGGCGCAGCCCCTAGTTATTATCATTATTATCATTATTATTATTATTATTATTATTATTCAGCCCAATGGCCTCAAGGCGTTAAATTGTGACGCCAACTCATAACCCTTTGGTGGTAGATGCTGGGGAGGAGGGTCGTTGCGCGCGTAAAAGATCTTAAACTCCGCATATGCTGGTTGATAGCCCAGGACCCAGCAGACACCAGATTGTTATGGGTAGGGTTTCGAGGCAGCTCTAGCAACCGCGCTTGGTGTATGCACTTGCACATTCGGTGACGTCTTGCAAGAGGTTGCTGGGACTGCGGAATAACCTCGGCTTAGTGCAGTCTTGCCCTCAGGAGCTCCATCGGTGGCCCCGATCATCAGGCGAGAGACTGACACGGGGGGTGGAGGACCTCGAACATGGGTATTGGAGGCTTATGTCCGTTGAGGATATGCCATTAGCTGCATCAGTACGCCTCAGATATAGTAAATCTGCCTTGGAGTGTTGACTGTGACATATTTGAGGGAAATCCCGATGAAAAAACCTAGTCACACTTGCTAAACAGAGTTCCAGCCCAATGGCCTCAAGGCGTTAAACTGTGACGCCAACTCATAACCCTTTGGTGGTAGATGCTGGGGAGGAGGGTCGTTGCGCGCGTAAAAGATCTTAAACTCCGCATATGCTGGTTGATAGCCCAGGACCCAGCAGACACCAGATTGTTATGGGTGGGGTTTCGAGGCAGCTCTAGCAACCGCGCTTGGTGTATGCACTTGCACATTCGGTGACGTCTTGCAAGAGGTTGCTGGGACTGCGGAATAACCTCGGCTTAGTGCAGTCTTGCCCTCAGGAGCTCCATCGGTGGCCCCGATCATCAGGCGAGAGACTGACACGGGGGGGTGGAGGACCTCGAACAAGGGTATTGGAGGCTTATGTCCGTTGAGGATATGCCATTAGCTGCATCAGTACGCCTCAGATATAGTATTATTATTATTATTCAGCCCAATGGCCTCAAGGCGTTAAACTGTGACGCCAACTCATAACCCTTTGGTGGTAGATGCTGGGGAGGAGGGTCGTTGCGCGCGTAAAAGATCTTAAACTCCGCATATGCTGGTTGATAGCCCAGGACCCAGCAGACACCAGATTGTTATGGGTGGGGTTTCGAGGCAGCTCTAGCAACCGCGCTTGGTGTATGCACTTGCACATTCGGTGACGTCTTGCATGAGGTTGCTGGGACTGCGGAATAACCTCGGCTTAGTGCAGTCTTGCCCTCAGGAGCTCCATCGGTGGCCCCGATCATCAGGCGAGAGACTGACACGGGGGGGTGGAGGACCTCGAACAAGGGTATTGGAGGCTTATGTCCGTTGAGGATATGCCATTAGCTGCATCAGTACGCCTCAGGTATAGTAAATAGTATTATTATTATTATTATTATTATTATTATTATTATTATTATTATTATTATTATTATTATTTAGGGAGTACATAGGCCATCGGTCCTTTCCATGGGCTGATTGGTATAAAGTTCCTAGAGTAATGTTCTATGCCGTCACTTCCTTTATTCCACCGATTGGTGTGGAGACTTTCCTTATGGAATGGAGGACTGGATGCACATGGCCTTTTGGCTCAGCAATTGGCAGGAGATACACTATTATTATTATTATTATTATTATTATTATTATTATTATTATTGGACACCGTGATAGCCCAGTGGTCAAGTTCTACCATCTGGGCCCTGTCGCCAGTTCGATTCCCGTCGGTGCCACCAGTATTTTCATTGAACATACCGATCCGTCTGGACCAGTATTTTCATTGAACATACCGGCCCGTCTGGAAGTGTTGGAACTGCCCTTGCGGGGGTGTCATTAGAGCTTATCGTCAATTCTTCGTACTCCCCTCACGGGTGAGACGATGGAGGCGCATGTGCAGAAATGCATCAGCCATTGACAGAGAAGCACTATTATTATTATTATTATTATTATTATTATTATTATTATTATCCCTGAAAGGTGTTGGAGAAGGGGGTGGGGGATTTTGGGGGAGGGGCAAAATGGAAATTGTGTACCCCCCAACCACCCCCACCCACCACCACCCCCACCCGCATTTCGGCACCCCTGTCGGAATAAATCATGGTTTGTCGGAACGAGGAGGAGTTGGGAGGTCATATTTGCAGGGTGGCTGGGCCCAGACTCGATCTTGATACTGATATGATTTTTTAGGAATTCACGCAAATATTTGCGTTAGGGGAGTGTCCTGAATGCCAAAATTCCTTGTTTTTTTAGCCTTTTCTTTGCACCCTCGTCGGAATAAATCATGGTTTGTGGGAACGAGGAGGAGTTGGGAGCTCATATTGACAGGTTGGCTAGCCCCAGACTCGATTTTGCTGCTGGTACAATTTTTTTGAATTCACGCAAAAAGATTATACCAGCATCAAGATCGAGTCTGCTGCTAACCACCCTGCCAATATGAGCTCCCAACTCCTCCTGGTTCACACAAACCATGATTTATTTCGATGGGAAAGCAGAAAATATGCTAGAAAAACAAGGAAATTTGGCATTCAGGACACTCCCCTGAAGCAAATATTTGAATTTGCGCAAATATTTGCGTTAGGGGAGTGTCTTGAATGCCAAATTTCCTTCTTTTTGGCAGTACTTGCCGGTGCCTCCGGCAATTGAACGCACCCTGTCGACGGGGCAGGGGGAGTCCGGGGGGCCCTCCCCCCGGGAATCCCGGCCCAGCATTTGTACGTACCCGTTCTGGTCGCGGGTGGCACCCACACCAGAAAATTGAGGTCTTGTGCCACCAGGCGCCCTCCGGCAATTGAACGTACCCTGTCGACGGGAAAGGGGGGGTCCGGGGCCCTCCCCACCAGAAACCCCAGCCCGGCGATTGTACGTACCCGTTTTGGTCGCGGCTGGCACCCACATCAGAAAATTGAGGTCTTGTGCCACCAGCCGCCGTTTGCGCACTCCAGAGGGAGTTAGCGGCTGTTATTTGGTGTATCTGACTTCTTGATGAGCTCTCTTCGAAAATATAACAATTGTGGCTTCGGGTGGCATACGGGAAATCGAGGTTTTTGCGCCACCAGGCGCCGTTTACACCTGAGGCAGTTTGAGGCTGATGTTTGGTGTACCCGACACCTCTCGGTGCGCTCTCTTCGGAGATAAAAAATTTTGTTGGCGGGTGGCACAAAAACCAGAGATTTTAGGTTTTTGTGCCACCACAGCTTACACTTGCGATCTGCTGGTACCTCCGGCAACGGAACGTACCCTGTTGACGGGGAAGGGGGGGTCCGGGGGGCTCTCCCCCCGGGAACCCCAGCCCGAGGCGGGGGGGGGGGGGGGGGTCCGCGCACCGCAAACCATCCTTTTAGGTGTTGGCGCAGCCCCTAGTTATTATTATTTTTATTATTATTAGTGGCACCGCGATAGCCCAGTGGTTAAGGTCTACCATCTGGGACCTGTCGCCAGTTCGATTCCCGTCGGTACCAGTATTTTCAAAGGATATTTTCTTTGAGTATTGGTCTGTCTGGAAGGCTTGGAGCTGCCTTGCGGGGGTGTCAGTAGAGCCTATCGTCAAATCTTCGTACTCCCCTCGCGGATGAGACGATGGAGGCACATGTGCAGAAATGCATTCGCCATTGACTGAGAAGCACTATTATTATTATCATTATTATTATTATTATTGGACACCGTGATAGCCCAGTGGTCAAGTTCTACCATCTGGGCCCTGTCGCCAGTTCGATTCCCGTCGGTGCCACCAGTATTTTCATTGAACATACCGATCCGTCTGGACCAGTATTTTCATTGAACATACCGGCCCGTCTGGAAGTGTTGGAACTGCCCTTGCGGGGGTGTCATTAGAGCTTATCGTCAATTCTTCGTACTCCCCTCGCGGGTGAGACGATGGAGGCGCATGTGCAGAAATGCATCAGCCATTGACAGAGAAGCACTATTATTATTATTATTATTATTATTAGGGAGTACATAGGCCATCGGTCCTTTCCATGGGCTGATTGGTATAAAGCTCCTAGAGTAATGTTCTTTGCCGTCACTTCCTTTATTCCACCGATTGGTGTGGAGACTTTCCTTATGGAATGGAGGATTGGATGCACATGGCCTTTTGGCTCAGCAATTGGCAGGAGATACACTATCATTATTATTATTATTATTATTATTATTTTGGGGGGCACCAATACATGGTTGGGTGTCACCGCCACACGGCGGGGTTGGGGCCGTTGGCAGCTTGTTATGAGGGGTACATAATCAGTGCTCCACTGATTCATGAGACGGAAACTTTTACTGAGAGAAGCTCTCTCACCACGCTCACGGCTCTTGGCTCGGGGTGGCCTCTGGTATCACTCGGGGTGCTGGGGGTGGGGGTTATCTGAGGGAGGGGGTTGGGCTCAGTGGGTCACTGGACAGGTTGGTTAACTAAACTACTGTCGGTATGAGTGGGTATGAAGGCGACAGGCTCCACACATTTCCACAAGCCTTGAAATCACTCAACTGCCACAGTAGCGACTGCCTGGACGCGGGGCTCCTGACTCACCCTCTCTCCCAGAACCCCTCGTGCTCACTTTGCGGATGCCATGGGGATGCTCTGGCGGAGGGTCGGGACGTGTTGGGTGCATGTGACCGGGCCTGTCACTTAGTGTTCTCGGTAGATGACTCTTTTGTAGCTCCTATCGGACGCAGGGTGGCTTGCCACGACACCTCAATGATGCATAGTACGTCACGTCTCTGGCCTGGTTACGGGGGCGGGTAACTGAGGCGGGTTCCTGAAGGCTGGTTACGGAAGCTATGTTATTGTTGTTGGGTTCCTGGCTGCTATGTTATTGTTGTTGGGTTCCTGGCTGCTATGTTATTGTTGTTGGGTTCCTGGCGGCGTACATGTTTATGCTTTTTTAAGGGTTGAGCTTTAAATAACCCCACTCGGGTCTTCTTTTATCGAGCTCACCACTCGGTGGATGGAGGCCTGGGGTAGACTTATGCGATGTTTTTGATGCTAGGTTCCGTCTCCAGGGATTCGACTGGCATCGCTGCTTTGCCTCACCGCACTGCCTCACCCACACATCCACGCTGGCACACTGTTTCTCCTCTTGCTCTTGTACCTATGTCGCACACAGCTATGAGCTCACGCCGATGAGTGGTTGTGACGAGGTGCACCCAGCTGGATTGCGGGCGAGCCACGGCGGCCTCGCTCTCGCTCGCTCTCTCTCTCTCTCTCTCTCTCTCTCTCTCTCTCTCTCTTTTTTTTTTTTTTTTTTTTTTTTTTTGTTGCTTTGCTTTGCTTTGCTTTGGGCGAGGCCTAGCTTTCACATGGGCGGGCTGAGCCTATGAGGGGCGCACGATAAGCGTTCCATTGATTTATGAGACGGGTCCCAATTACTGAGAGTAACTCATGTGAGTTGCTCATCATACTCATGGCTCTTGGCTCGGGGTGGCCTCTGGAATCACAAGGGGTGGGCACTGGGGGAGGGGGTTTTGTTCAGAGGGTCACCGCGAAGGATGGTCAACCAAACTACTGTCGGTCGGAGTTTGTACGAAGGCGAGAGGCCCTACACCTTACCACAAGCCTTGAAACGACTAAATGACAAAAGTAACGACGGACCGGAACGGGGCTCCTGGCTCACCCTCTCTCTCAGCACTCTTCGTGCTCATCCTGCGGATGCCATGGGGTTGCTCTGGCGGAGGGTTATGGGGTGATGGGTACACGTGCACGGGCCTGTCACTCTGTGCTCTCGGTAGATGACTCACTTGCAGCGTTTATCGGACGCAGGGTGGTTTGCCACGACACCTACCTCGATGATGCACAGCGGGTCCTGCCTCGTGCCTGGTTACGGATGCAGGTGAGTGTTTGTGTGTATTCCTATACATACGTACACGTATGCTTTTTAAGGGTTGAGCTTTAAATAACCCCACCTGGGTCCTCATTTATCCAGTTTACAACTCGATCAATGCGGCACCGGGGTCCCATACCACTTATGTCAGGTTCTTATGCGAAGAGCGCGGCCGCTAGTGCTGGCCCTATGGGTCAAGGCGGTAATCCTTCAGGTTTAGACGTTCCCCGTGGGAGTGCGCCTGCGGGTGGTGATGGCTACTCGGCCGGGGTGGGGTGGTCGAGTGCTCGCGTACCTGACGGGCAACCTGAATCACGTAGAGCCAGCAATCCTGCTGCATCTCGATCACCCTCCCCAACCTCGGAAGAGAAGTCACGTCCGGAAAGGTCTGGTCACGGCGTGTGGCAAGCGGTACCGCCACCGAGGAGGTGGCGGAGGAAGGTACGAAATGAGCTGGATAAGAGATGTTGCATAGTATGGGGGCTATCGCATGTCTCTCAGACAGTGGTCATGGCGCGAGAGCTCCGAATTCTCGGTCTCGGGGAAGTCGAGGTGGAATTCGCGGGCAGAGGTAGTGGGCGACATTTGCGGATTAAATGTGCGTCTTGTTAGGAGGCGGAGAAGATGGTGTGGCTGCTGCGGGAGCGTAAGTTCTTCACGGGAAAGGTTCACGTTGCGACGGGTAGGACTTTCCGGGAAAGAGAGAAGCAGCGGGCTCGGAGTCCAGGAGCACAACCTATCGTCGCAGAAGGTGGAGAAGCTCCAAGTCGACGGCTTCGCAGTCCTCGGCAAAGCGGCTGCAACTGGTGCGGGCTCGCGTCTCTTGGGGGGAGTCTTGACGTTGGTGGCCAACTATCTGGCACCGTGCGCTACCATTGTACAGGCGCCTGTTCCACACCCACAGCAATTGTGGGTGAGGCTGTCGTCTGGGAGCGCGACGGCGTCGGATGTGTTCGTCGGCAACGGCTACTTCCCCCAAGAAAATCAACGAGAGGAATCTATTGCAGCCTATGAGGCGTGGCAGGCGGCCGTCTCCTACTTCGCCACCAAAGGTCATGTGGTTACGGTTGGTGATGCTAATGCTAAGCTGGGGCCCGCCAGAATAGCGCGGGAGGAGGGAGTGGTGGGCCTCTTTGGCGAGATAGATGAGAGGGGTAGAGGGGTTAGGAGTGAGAATGGTGAGTTGCTGGCTGCGATGCTTGTTGCCACGGGGTTGCGCAATCTCAGTGGGTTTTCGCAACCACGGGGGGACAAATATTGGTGGTCTAGGCAGGAAAATGTAGGTGGACGAAGGCATCTACTGGATTACATCTGCGTCTCTTCCGAGCTGGCGGAGGAGGCAAGCTTCGGCGTCGACGAGGTAGACCTTGATACCGACCACAAAGCTGTGTGGGCGGAACTGGTCTGGGGGGGACAGCCACCCCCCAAAAAGCAGGTAAAGAGGTACAAAGCATTCAAGGCAGAGCGCTTGATAGGCAGGGTAGTTGAGGGTAAGGAGAGTGAGCTGTCTAAGCTTAGGTTGAAATACGACGAGACCTTTGCAGCTGGTATATCGGGGCTGTTGCCAGATGGCCTCCCAGATCTATCAGCAGTGGAGGACCCGGATGAGCTTCAGCAGGAGGTAGATAGGGTCGCTAGCTTAGTGGTCCGAGCTTTCACGGGCGCAGCCGTGAAGGTCTTGGGAGTTCTGGTGATTAGGCCAGGGTTTACTAATGCATGGTTTGATGAGAGTCTTAGGGAAGCGATTGCGCGACGGAGAGAGGCATACGGCCTCTGGCGAAGGAATGAGGCCAACCGAGAGGCCTGGCAAAGATATAAAGAAGCGAGGAAGGCGGTCAGAAGGTTATGCAAGGAGAAGAAGGAGCAAGCGTGGAAGCGGGTCCAGAATGACACCGCTGCCAACTTCAGGAGCGCTACCATGGCCACGTACTGGAAGCTGTCAAAGCGTTTGGGCGGGGTTCGGCGGTCGAACGCTTCTGCTCCTGTTCGGAAGCCCGATGGCACTCTGGCATGCACACTCCGGGAAAAACTGCAAGAATGGGAAGAATACCGCCGACGTATGGTGGTCCCCAAAGAAAACCAGTTTTTGGAGGATGCATGTGTAGAGGAAGTCGGTTCTGATGAGGAAGCAGCGCGGATTGAGCCCGAGCGGAAGGCCCGCGAAACCTTCCAGTATAACGACAACCTGCGCGACCAATTCGAGGCCATGGCGCAAGCCGAGGAGATCCGGACTGAGACGGGCCCGCTGGACTATGATTACACCGAGAAGGAAGTGGAGCTCTTCCAGGAAAATCTCCAGAATCACAAAGCGTGCTCACCGGATAAGATCAAGAACGAGATGCTCAAGTACGGAGGCACGCGGATTGTGAGCTTTCTAGTGCGCTTCAACTGGTTGAAATCGTGCGAATACACCCCCAGCGACTGGGGCAAAGCGATTATCGTCAACATCCCAAAAGGAGGCGACCCAACCGATCCGGAAAATTGGAGAGACATCGCGATTCTGAGCTGTCTGGGTAAGATGTATCTGTCCCTTATGGCGGCGAGGCTTACGGCTTTCATCGATCAGCCGGGCAGGCTTCGCCCAGAGCAGGGTGGGTTCCGGCCAAAACGTAGTACGGGGGACCAGATTTTTGTCCTTAAGGAGCGTCTGCGCCTTAGACAACAAGCTGGCCTCCGTTCTTTCGTTTTGTTCGTGGATCTGAGAAAGGCATTCCCTACGGTTTGGCGGGCCGGGTTGTTTCAGAGGCTAACCCAGATGGGGGTACAGGGCAAGTTCTATCGCATTCTGCGGCGTTTTTACCGAAGAACCTCATCGCGAGTGCTAGTCGATGGCGAACTCACTGGTGAAGTGCTGGAAGAGATGGGAGTTCAGCAAGGGTCGCCGTTGTCACCGTCGCTGTTCAACGTCTTCATGGATGAGCTAACGGTCCGAATCGCGAAAGAGTTGGAGATCGAGGACCTCAACCGCATCGAAGACATACGGACCCTGCTTTACGCCGACGACGTTGCGGTAATTGCGCATAGTGTCACGGAGCTTCAACAGATTGTAAATGTCGTGGCGACATTCGTGGAGGACTATCGGCTTGAAATCAACCTGAAACCGGGCAAGACGGAAGTCATGCCGATATACGGGCACGCCAAGTCAAAAAAGTCGCCCCCATGCGTGAGGTTCCGGGGCAAGGTTCTCAACGTCACCGACCACTACAAATACCTGGGAGTTCTGCTCACGGACACCCTCTCCGATAAACCGCAAGCGAAGCGGGCGGCGGAAATCACTGTAGCGGGAACGGCTGCCTGCTACCCCCTCTGGATTGCCCATGAAGTTCCAGCGCGTCTTCGGCTGATGAATTGGCAGCAAATGGTTGGCGCAAAGTTGCTTTACGCATCGGCTTTTTGGGATCTGCCGGGCGCCAACAAGCTGAGTAAGCTGGAGGGCGCGTTGGTAGCGCCCCTGCGGGTCATCTTGGGTGTTGGTACGCGCACAAGCGGCTGCATCACCAGGGGTTTAGGCCGCACGCCGAGTTTTAGCATCCTTGCCAAGGCGGCCCGGCTTCGGTTCCTAGGGCGCATCGAGTTACTGGGCAACACAGCGCTAACACGCAGGCTTTACAACACGGGTCGGTGCAAATGGAAGGAAGATACGGAAAATTTGATCTTAGCAGATCACAGGCTGCGGGAGGGCTTGGATGCGCTCAAGCGGGTCGTGAACGAAGATGGCACGGTAGATGATAAGGACTGGCGGGCCGCTCTGGCGAACTGGAACGAGGTGGTAAAGCAACGGTCTGTCCGGCAGGAAGTAGCTGGCTGGGAGCGGCAGGCTAAGCCCTCTGATGGGCTTAGGGTGCTGCTTAGCCAGATGTCTTCCCGCTCTGCTTTCCCACGTTGGCGGGCGCTGGAGGGGGGAAGTCACAACCTTATCAGAAGGCGATTGTTGAGCTGCAACAATCGCCTTCGCCTCTACCGATCCAAATTTGGCTCATGCTCGCCGGACTGCTCAAGCTGTTTCGCCTTGTGTGGCACTGAGGTTAACGAGTCGTTACGTCACTTCCTGCTGCATTGCCCAACGTGTGCGAGCTCTCGTGAGGCACTGTTTAAGTTTATCGATGAGGCGCAAGCCCGGCAGCCCCTCGTGCTGAATCGAGGAGGGCTTTATCACAGGGAACTGCGGGAGGCAGAGGAGGAGATGAGGCTCTTCAAAGAGGAATGGCTGAAGGGGGAGGATGAAAAGATGGCGGCGATGCTCGGCGTTTTGTTTATCCCTGTCCCAGAAGAGGTGGAGGAGTTAGGAAGGTTTGTTGCCACCATCTGGAAGGAGTGGGAGGAGTTGGAGGCGCAGACCAGGGAGGCAGAGGGGGCGGAGGAGGAGGAGGAGGTGATCGACCTCACGGTCGTTCAGGAGGTGGGTAGAAGGAGGGGAAGGCCTAGTCAGGTAGAATGTCTGGCTAGATCTGTTGTAGGTGGAGGTCAGCGCAGCGTCGCGGACTTCTTCTCGGCAGATAACTCCTCTCACTCTTTGCACCCACTTGCACATGCACAGCACGCTCATTTGCACATTGCACTGCCAGTCGAGTCTTTGGAGCGGAGCCGCGTCACCGAACGGTCCCGTGCTACCAATGGAGCACATGTCCGACAGGATCAAAGGCCAATTGACTGATAAGTCTATTATTATTATTATTATTATTATTATTCTTATTATTATTACTATTACTTTATGGACACCGTGATAGCCCAGTGGTCAAGTTCTACCATCTGGGCCCTGATTCCCGTCGGTGCCACCAGTATTTTCATTGAACATGCCGGTCCGTCTGGAAGTGTTGGAACTGCCCGTGCGGGGGTGTCATTAGAACCTATCGTCAATTCTTCGTACTCCCCTCACGGGTGAGACGATGGAGGCGCATGTGCAGATTTGCATCAGCCATTGACAGAGAAGCACTATTACTATTACTATTATTATTATTATTATTATTATTATGGACACCGTGATAGCCCAGTGGTCAAGTTCTACCATCTGGGCCCTGTCGCCAGTTCGATTCCCGTCGGTGCCACCAGTATTTTCATTGAACATACCGGTCTATTTCTCTGGACCAGTATTTTCATTGAACATACCGGCCCGTCTGGAAGTGTTGGAACTGCCCTTGCGGGGGTGTCATTAGAGCTTATCGTCAATTCTTCGTACTCCCCTCACGGGTGAGACGATGGAGGCGCATGTGCAGAAATGCATCAGCCATTGACAGAGAAGCACTATTATTATTATTATTATTATTATTATTATTATTATTATTATTATTATTATTATTATTAGTAAATCTGCCTTGGAGTGTTGACTGTGACATATTTGAGGGAAATCCCGATGAAAAAACCTAGTCACACTTGCTAAACAGAGTTCCAGCCCAATGGCCTCAAGGCGTTAAACTGTGACGCCAACTCATAAACCTTTGGTGGTAGATGCTGGGGAGGAGGGTCGTTGCGCGCGTAAAGATCTTAAACTCCGCATATGCTGGTTGATAGCCCAGGACCCAGCAGACACCAGATTGTTATGGGTGGGGTTTCGAGGCAGCTCTAGCAACCGCGCTTGGTGTATGCACTTGCACATTCGGTGACGTCTTGCATGAGGTTGCTGGGACTGCGGTAACCTCGGCTTAGTGCAGTCTTGCCCTCAGGAGCTCCATCGGTGGCCCCGATCATCAGGCGAGAGACTGACACGGGGGGTGGAGGACCTCGAACAAGGGTATTGGAGGCTTATGTCCGTTGAGGATATGCCATTAGCTGCATCAGTACGCCTCAGATATAGTATTATTATTATTATTATTATTATTATTATTATTATTATTATTATTATTATTATTATTATTATTATTATTATTATGGACACCGTGATAGCCCAGTGGTCAAGTTCTACCATCTGGGCCCTGTCGCCAGTTCGATTCCCGTCGGTGCCACCAGTATTTTCATTGAACATACCGGTCCGTCTGGACCAGTATTTTCATTGAACATACCGGTCCGTCTGGAAGTGTTGGAACTGCCTTTGCGGGGGTGTCATTAGAGCTTATCGTCAATTCTTCGTACTCCCCTCACGGGTGAGACGATGGAGGCGCATGTGCAGAAATGCATCAGCCATAGACAGAGAAGCACTATTATTATTATTATTATTATTTGGACACCGTGATAGCCCAGTGGTCAAGTCCTACCATCTGGGCCCCGTCGCCAGTTCGATTCCCGTCGGTGCCACCAGTATTTTCATTGAACATACCGGTCCGTCTGGAAGTGTTGGAACTGCCCTTGCGGGGGCGTCATTATAGCCTATCGTCAATTCTTCGTACTCCCCTCACGGGTGAGACGATGCAGGCGCATGTGCAGAAATGCATCAGCCATTGACAGAGAAGCACTATTATTATTATTATTATTATTATTATTATTATTATTATTATTATTTGGACACCGTGATAGCCCAGTGGTCAAGTTCTACCATCTGGGCCCTGTCGCCAGTTCGATTCCCGTCGGTGCCACCAGTATTTTCATTGAACATACCGGTCCGTCTGGAAGTGTTGGAACTGCCCGTGCGGGGGTGTCATTAGAGCCTATCGTCAATTCTTCGTACTCCCCTCACGGGTGAGACGATGGAGGCGCATGTGCAGATTTGCATCAGCCATTGACAGAGAAGCACTATTATTATTATTATTATTGTTATTATTATTATCCCTGAAAGGTGTTGGAGTAGGGGGTGGGGGGTTTGGGGGGTGTACCCCCCCCCCTTTTTTTTGCACCCTTGTCGGAATAAATCATGGTTTGTGGGAACAAGGAGTAGTTGGGAGCTCATATATGCAGGTGGCTAGCCCCAGACTCGATTTTGATGCTGATATGATTTTTTTGGAATTCACGCAAATATTTGCGTTAGGGGAGTGTCCTGAATGCCAAAATTCCTTCTTTTTTTTTCGCACCCCTGTCGGAATAAATCATGGTTTGTGTGAACCAGGAGGAGTTGCGAGCTCATAATAACAGGGTGGGTAGCCCCAGACTCGATGTTGATGCTGATATAATTTGTTTGGAATTCACGCAAATATTTGCGTTAGGGGAGTGTCCTGAATGCGAAAATTCCTTGTTTTTAAAGCCTATTTTCTGCACCCTCGTCGGAATAAATCATGGTTTGTGTGAACCAGGAAGATTTGGGAGCTTATATTGGCATGGTGGCTAGCCCCAGACTCGATGTTGATGCTGATATGATTTTTTTTGGAATTCACGCAAATATTTGCGTAGGGGAGCGCCCTGAATGCCAAAATTCCTTGTTTTTTTAGAATATTTTCTGCACCCCCGTCGGAATAAATCATGGTTTGTGTGAACCAGGAGTCTGGAGCTCATATTGACAGGGTGGCTAGCCCCAGACTCGATGTTGATGCTGGTACAATTTTTTTGGAATTCACGCAAATATTTGCGTTAGAGGAGTATCCTGACTGCTAAAATTCCTTTTTTTATTTTTATTTTTTTAATTTTTTTTTCTTTGTATTTTGTGTGTGTGTGTGCCTATTTTTGTACCCTCGTCGGAATAAATCATGGTTTACATGAACCAGGAGGAGTTGGGAGCTCATATTGACCAGGTGGCTAGCCCCAGACTCGATGTTGATGCTGATATAGTTTTTTTGGGAATTCACGGAAATATTTGCGTTAGGGGAGTGTCCTGAATGCAAAATTTCTTTGTTTTTTTTTTGAAGTACTTGCCGGTACCTCCGGCACTTGAACGTACCCTATCGACGGGAAAGGGGGGGGGGGGGGGGGTCCGGGAGGCCCTCCCCCCGAAACCCCAGGCTGCAATTACGTACCCGAAGCGAATAAGCCGCACCAAATGAATGCTGAGAATGCTCTAAGGCATTAAGAGTTGTGCCAGAAGGGTTTATGCCGGTAATCTCCGGCAAGTGAAAGTACCCTGTCGTTTGTGGCAAGGTGGGGTCCGGGAGGAGGGCCCCCCGCAATTGTACGTACCCCACGCGAATATGCCGGCGCCAAAATGAACGGCTGAGAATGCTCCAAGGCTCTAAGAGTTGTGCCAGAATGGTTCATGCCGATTACCTCCATGAACGTATCCTGTCGACTGTGGAAAGTAGGGTCCGGGTGGCACTCCCCGCGGGAACCCAAGCCCTGTAATTGTATGTACCCTTTCTTCTTCTTATTATTATTATTATTATTATTCTTCTTCTTCTTTTATGATTACATAATGTATGAACAAGCTGGTTGAGATTGAAAACGGCCCTAGAGAACAACTCAAGAAGGGCCCTAGACATAAAAGGTCCTAGAGTTATCTTCTACTTTCCAAAATCAGCTGAAAGCGGCACCAGCCACTGTCAGAAAATCGGGCCGCGCAAAAATTAAGTGATATCACCATCATCACAAGCTAAGGGCAAAGGTCCAAGAACAGTGGTGGTGGTGGGGCCGTTTTAAGTGTTGGCGTGGCCGCTCTATACTTGTAGTAAATATTTTTGATTATTACTGTTTTATTTTTGTATCTTTGATTAGTATGCATATATGAAGGAAGTATAACCTGCCCCATATCTCTTCCTTTCTACTTCCTTTTGATCCTCCCTTTCTACAGACTATATTCCTAACCGCTTCCCTCTCTATCTTTGTAGATCATCCTCGGATGTCAGTGAACCACGCCTTCCAACAAGCGGAACGAAAGCTCAACTCGGAATTCAGAACACTGGTAACTAAATACATCACTGGTTAGAAGATCACTTTGAAACGAAAACTTGCAATTTAGCATCTTTGTTTTTGTGGCATTACATACGTAAACGATACAGTCCTCTTAGCCTCACAACATTTGCTTTCTCTAATATCTCTGACCCTCTGCAACCTCACTTCAACTAACTGCAGGTGCTCCAGATCGCGGCGGCTTACTATGACGAGGTTCCTTTCAAGCCCTTGAGTTTCTTGTCGTGTGACGCCTTCACAGCTTTATTTGTCTCATGGCTTGAGTATCTATCGCCGTGCATTTTGCAGCTCACCATGGTGGTACTTCGATGCCTTCTGGTCCTTATCTAGCACACAAATGTCACTCTGTCCATGCTTGAGTATTTATTCTAATAATGCCAAACGACATCAATAAGCAGTATATTATGAACATGTCACTTGAAGAAAAAATTTTGTACTTGTTTGTGCACGTGTACATAAGGAGGTAGAACTTATATCCATATCGATGTGGCTTCAATGCTGTCTGAACCAGCAATTATATTCAATGTCTTATCTCTGCATTTTAAAAATATGGCTGAGTGTTAACGTGTATCGGTGGTGTCTATCTGTGTGCAGGCGCTTGACCAGAAAAATCCAGGAAGGACACGAGAACAAGACTTGAGTAAGGTACAGTTATTCACTTAAAACTGTCTTACTGGTATATCTGGCCACTTGTTGAGCTTTAGTGTGTGTGTGCTGTGTCAGGAGCTGGCGCCGCTCGATCAGAAGCAAATCAGCTTTGTTTTAGGCAGGTATATCTGTCCTGCTTTTTTCTACCTGACAGACAAATTTGCAAGTCACGGAATTCTCTTGCTCGCTTTTTGTCAACATGCCCGATCCCTTCTAAACAGTCTGCCAATTTTTTCACGTTTTTTATTTTTGATTCCTTTCGATGGATAGATGGCGGAAGGATGGGCTGCTCCAGTGTGAAATGAAGGCAGATCCAGGTTGGTGGTGTGCTGTTTCAAGTTGTGGTTTGTTTTATCGCTGTAAAACATGCTTCTTCACTCTTTCTGTTGTCTACAGTGGCTGATGGGCAGAAAAAAAAGCGCGATTACAAAGTCTCTACCTCCTACTCTGTTAATCCCTGTGCCTGTGCTTGTGCATGTGCTCGCTTAACAAACTACCAGCGGTGCTCTGTTTTAAGCTTACCTGTTTGGTTTGCAATTTCTGCTCACATACACAAACATTTGAAGCGAAATATAAGAAACCTTTCTATCAAACCAAGGACATCTAGCCATTCAGAAATGCATCAATACACCGAACAATGCACCTCAAACTTGTCACACATGCAGTACTATAAGCTCTGATCATCCAGACTTTGCAAATCAAAATCTGCTTTGCTGGGTTGGCGTCGTTTGCGCTGTTTTAGGGGTCAACGCGGCACATGTCCAACTGCTGGTTCTTTCAGCATGAGCATCTGATCAAGGTATTTTGCAGTAATTACCAAACAAACACACTCATGTCTTAGTGGAAATTATATCACAATTAAACTTTCATGACGGCACGCATTTAATTATAAATACCACGAAGTGATCGATTGGCATAAAATAGCAGGTAAGGATAAGAGCCTGCGCATGGAGCCAGTTAGATTTTTTATGCGCACTTTTGACAGCTCTGCTTTGGGGACTATAGGTTGTCAAGTATCGGCATTTGCGCATGCTGGAGGGTCTCAGGTCGAATGATGCACACACTAAAAATTGTGCAGCACCTTGAGCAATCTGCATAGGTTGTTCTTCAAGTAATAGTAATTTTTCTTGTGTTTGCAGCAAGGACGTGGACCACGGGAGCCAAGACCTGGTGTGCCCCAACACCGGAGCTAACGTACCTACACTAACATTACAAGAAAAGGATGCATTAATTTTATGTGTCTCCCCTGTCACAAGTAAATGGCAACAAGGGCATTGCTAGCTCCGATATATGCTAATACATCTTTCCCTATGTGGTATTAAGTGATATTGAGTGAGCATGCCACTTTGGAAACAGAAACTTGCGAGCGGATAGCATTTTATAGAAATGTGAACGGATAAAGTTGAAATGTCAGGAGGAGAGACGCGAGGTTCCAAAGCTTGGTTCGTTGCTGCGTGCAGGTATCGCCAGGTTCGGCGGGCTGTCCGGATCCCGGACCGCACTCTATCCACGACGTCCTTCTCTGGTGCATGCGCATGCACTACAGAACCGCGCAGCTTGCCTGCTGCGCGACATGATTATCGAAACCTATCCTGCTTGTCCTTCCCTCCCTTTCTTTTTATTAAGGGCTCCGTGCCCCTCGTTGTGTCTTTTACTTAGTGGACAATCAACAAGTAATTGAATGAATATGAGACAGTCAACAAGTAATTCAATAAATATTTGGCTTTATATTCTAGCCAATATGTAGGGTAGATATTATGTCGCTCATGCTTATAGTTTGTACCTCTGATGTTGTTTGATGTTGTATGTGTGAACCTTGTCAACCTTGTCAACCTCAGAATGTATAACATTTATGTAATATCGTTTCTCGTGCTCATGTATGTGCAGGATAGAATTTGAAGTTTTGGCTGTTCATGTATAAATGTACACTCAGCAACACGTATCGCCTCCTTATTCGACTTCACGCAGACATCAAATTGCACAAGTTAGTGGTGCGGTATAAAGCAAGTATTTACACTGGCAAGTAAAAAATGTTCCTTTTTTTATTATACTGCAACCCCTATTTTGCCTGTTTGGTTGTCTAACGGGAAAATGGTATTGTAGAGGATACGTGAAAAAATATATTTGTATAACTAGCATATTCATAGAAGTCATATGTATATCAAATATACTCGTATGGGTATGATATACTCATATGTGTATGAAGGTACACGTAGTATGTATGTATGTATGTATGTGTATGTATGTACGTATGCATGTATGCATGCATGTATGTTTGTTTGTATGTATGTAATGTATGTATGTATGTATGTTTGTATGTATGTATGTAGGAAGCGCGATAAAAGTGACCCGGTCTTCAGATGCAACTACTGTTTCGTCACCCAGCCAGATGGCACACGGAAAGGTCTGATGTCTGCGTCTATCTGGGTGTTGCAAGTGCCTTTCATAGTGTTAGTTAGAAAGCATGTGTCAGCAGATGCTGTTACATGGACGTAGAAACTTATATCTCATAAACCATTCACACTGGAGCGGTCTCTTGAGTTTTGGTACAGCGTTCAGCACTTAGTATAAAATGCAGTATTGTGGTTGCGGACCTTTGAAAATATGGGCTTGTGAACTACTTCTTGTTTGTTTGCTTGCCTGCTTCCTTTTGCGCTTAATTTCCTTGCTTGGTGCAGTCTTTGCGCCGCTTGCTATGGTCAGAGCTGTCTTGTTATGTGTCTGCAGGGCTTGAGCTGGAGCTTAGTGCTGCCAGTATGGACGAACTGTCTGGTCGCAACTCTAATACGTCTTCCCGTCCATAATCGTTTCCACATATTTCCTGCCGTTCACCATTTTTAGATTACGTTATTTGCATGTTTCGTCCACATGCCATGTCTTGTAATCCAGGCCAAAGGAGCAAGCTGAAGGTGAAATTCAACGCCCAGCTCAAAGGTACCACTTGTTCTGCAAGCAAACTAAAGATCCTGGTGTAGATATTGCTTGTTTGTACACTTTGGTTCATACATGCGTGATTCAGTCAGGCTGCGTAGCAGATTTACCCTAATCCTAACCTTTAACCTGCCCCTAACTTCTCATTCACCTCGTGTTCTATTTTAACATGCCACGACAAGCATTATTAGTTCACCTCGTGTTCTATTTTAACATGCCACGACAAGCATCATTAGTTGGCAACGTTTCCCGCGAACAAGTGCACAATAAACAGGCAAAGCCACACGCAAACAGACCGTGTGCCAGATACGCATACTGACGCGTAGTGCTTTCTCCCTCGAGTATATTTGCTCTGAATGCACGTGGAACAGGAGTGACCCAACAGATGGAAGTGGTCGACCGATGTATCTCGGAGGTCTCTTCAGCTAGCATTTCTGCTATTGCCTGTAGTCAATCATCAGACAAACGTGCATACATGTACAATCATGCATGCTGATCCAAATGACCTGCAATTTTCTTTCCGTATCAGCCGCGCAAATAGCCTTGCATGATCTTTTTATAGGCGGACGCGTTGCGTCAAGAGGGTCCCAACCTCATAGCGCGGCCCACCTCCGCTTCCTCCTCTGTCTCCTCTGATCTGTCCGCTCTGCCGCCTCCGAGTCGCCTTGCACCTGCCGCCAAGAGCCCCAGCGCCCCTGAGTCGCTCATCTCCGACTACAGCGCTGTTAATCGGGCAAGCCGTCTTTCTTCAACATATCCTGATTTTCAATATTTTTGCATCTCCTCTGTCATATGCTTGCGTGCTTGTATGCTGATGTATAATGTGTGTTGTTGTTGTTGTCCTGTTTTTGTTTTTGTGGCTTATTTCAATTTTTGGGCTGTCTTTTTCTTTCTCTTCACACGCATGCTCAACTCTCTTTCCTCTGCATGGTTATCTGTGGGGATGCTCTGTTGTCTCCTCTCTTTCTCTTTCTCTTTCTTTCTTTCTCTTTCTCTCTCTCTCTCTTCTTTTCTTTATTATTTCTCCAAGTGACCTTATCTATCATCCCGCCCTTACACATGTACTCTCTCTGGTGCTCGCTTTCTGTTTACTCTTGCATGGCGTGCCGTGCAGGTGCGCGAAATTGAGGGTCCGAGCAAAAAGAGGGCCAAACTGGCGGTCAGACACGCACACATACTGCGATATGTTGTTGTATTTCAAGAACACATGATCGACAGCGAAACAATCAGCGCAAGTGCACACGCAATTAGGATGAATCTCACATAAAGGGGCCTCACTTACTTTTGTTCCTTTCGTCCTTTTCCCATTGAACATTTAGTCAGTTTCACAAATTTTTAACACTAACAGTTGTTGTGTGTTTGTGCGTGTATCTTTGGCAGCCTACAGAGACAGCTGCGCCCTGGCTATCGGTGCTTAAGCCTCCCCAAAGCTCGGTTCCCTTCTTAAAACGAATTTTTAACACTCTAACGGCATGCGCTTAAACTTTTACATGTCTCACGCATGGATTCAGACTGGTTTCTTCGATCGCTTGACATACGCCAGCCACACTTCTGCATCAGAGTATGTTGCAATCCTGCTTAAGGTAAAGCCCTTGAAGTTGAATATTACTTGAAGTACATATCAAGGAAGTAAATGTCCGCACAAATGTCTTGCTTGAGCTGGACAATAGTGAAGACTGTGCAAGGCGGCGGCAAAACTTGCCAAAAACGAATTCCAAGCATTACCTGCGCTTGTTGTACTCTCAGCTGCAGAATCCACCTACACCCTCGGAAGAAGAACGGAGCCGGCAGGCGATCAAGAAAGAGAGGTCATACGGCGAAATTTCAAATCTTTGTGTTGTGGTGGTGGCAGTGTTAGTTTGTGAAAACGACGAAAGTGAAAGGTGGAGGGTGCGTGCGTGTGTATGTTTTGGGGTGGGGTGTGTATATGTGTGTGTGTGTGGACGGGGGGGGGGGGGGTGAAGATAGTGGCAGCGTGCCTTTTCTCTCAAGCGTTTGATAAGGGATATGTACAGGGAAGAAGCTGAAAGAAACGCCGAGAAGGAAGCCGAGGTTCAGAATCTGCAAGCCAAGGTCAAATCATTTTTTGTGTGTTTGTCGCATCCATAGCCCCTCAAACAGCACTCTGTCGCTTCACTTTTCAACGTCTTTGGAATATGTAAGCGCTTTCTGAATGTCTGTGCTAATATCAGTTGATGGAGGAGTATCGGAGAAAGGAGGCAGCGCGACTGGCCCGAGAGAAGCAGCAGATTAAACAAGAGCTTGTGTCGCCGGAAGTTTCTGATTCCAATAAATCGGGAGGTCATGTCTGCGTTTTAGCATTCAATCTTTTTCTTTGCGAACATGTGATAACTCAAATTCGTTATTTGCACGCAGTGGAAAACCCTAAGTTGTCGCTACGTGAACTTGAATTTTTTTCGTAGCAGATGGATTTATTTATAGAAGTTGGGCTAGGATTTTTTGTCACAACCTTCCCTCTTCTTTTTCATAGCTCTTGTGCAAGCTTCGCTATCGAGTGAGTCCGTTGTGATACCTCATGAACTGAGTTCCGCGAACGACACACCAGGTTTCCCTTGATATGGTGTTTCGAGAGATTGTTCTGTGCCTTTTTTTTTGGGTGTGATTTCACTGTGTTTCAAATCTAACGCCAAGAAATGCGATCTGTCTTCCTGCTCAGTGGAAGTATCCAGCGACCAAGAGAATCTGGCTGATACTGGTCCTTTCGTCCAAGGATGTTTTACTGCTTATTCCATTCTTGTTATTGGGCTTTTTATACCTGTGGCAGACAGTCAGACAGACAGACAGACAAACAAACAGACAGACAGACACATAGACATACAAGCAGATAGACAGCCTACAGGAATACATAGATAGGCAGATCAACAGGCAGATAGATAGGACCTTGGCAAAGTCTGGGGGTTCTTATTATATGTTTGGAACACCTTTGTGCAAAGCTTGCGTTGGTGTGGTGCACTGGCTGGGTTTGCACTTCTTTCATCCTTTTTATTATTTCTCTCAGTCTGTATGGCTTTTTCTTTTTATTCAAGTGATTTTTTTCATGACTGTGATATTAATTTGTGATAAAGTCAAAAATGTCTCATGAAAAAACATCAATGATAAGGGGTTTGTGTGGTCTGTATCAGCTCTTTGGATCTTTTGAATTCCGTATGCATGCACAATGATTCTTGAGCATGTGAAATCAATTTGACTGCACAGTTGCAGAAATCAATATCTTGCTGGAGAAGCATGGCCTCCTCGTTTCCACCTTGTCATGACTCCGTAATGATGATTGAGCGCATATTGACGATTTGTTGCTTTTGCAGGGGCAGAGGAGGAGCCCACCATGCTAGTGGGTGGAAAGGAAATGAGCTTCTATGACATTAACGAGGAGCACTTCGAAATGTTTACCGACGAGGAGTTCCAGGTATTTTTACAAATATCAGTGTTATATGGAAAGCCGTTTGGAGTGTTGTGAGCTTCTTGATTTGAGCGTAGTCAGGAAAGAAAACATAATAAGCGTGTTCGATATTGTAATGCTGCAACCTATAGCTCATGTTTCTTGTTCTATTGATCAGGTTTACAAAGCCATCGAGGCACGCCTGGCCCAGGGAAATGACTAATTTCGTGACCTCGCACCTGCATGACTGACTATATATATATATATATATATATATATATATATATATATATATATATTATATATATATGTATATATGTATATATAAATATCTATATATGTAAATCTATATATATGTATATATATATATATATATTTATCTACAATAGACAGGTCTATCTCGTATATCATAAAATAAGCCTTAGAAACATATAAAACACACACAGGAAGACAGAAAACACACCTTTGTTTTACAAAAACACACCCAAGGAAATTCCTCTTTGCGGTCATGTTTTTCGTACCAGCCTATTTGCACGCGTTCTTGGAACTGGCTGAAAACCTCATTTGGTAAAACATTGCTAACCGGCTCAATTACATCTTCCCTTAAGGACTTGAGGTTGCTGGCGACGTTGCTTTTTTTGCCTGCTTTAGCACTGTTCGCAGCCGTGAACAGGAGCGTGTGGCTCTCCCAGAACGGTTGGTGTCTGTCCCAATACTGCGTGTTTTGCCGTGTTTTGCCGCGCGCTCGTAAACAGATGCAGATGGTCCTGGAACATAAGCGGCAGACCGGTGATAGCGACAAACACGGTATCTACCCCTTTCAGCTTGTCTGGAACCAGAGGTGTGTAGGCCGTTGTAGTAAAGGCTTCAAGTCAGACATGGTGATGACAGGGCAGCCCTTGATCACGAGCTCAGACGGTCCAGCCCTCTCGCTGCAACGACGAAACACGCTGCTTAAATCGCCTGCAAAAGTACAATCGATCAGTTCCAATCTCTTGGTTTTCACCAAGGGGATTAAAGACGGTTCGCCGATAAAACACCGCCTCAGGCACAGCACGTGCAGAGTCTTTGTCGGTTCTCCGGTGTCTGTTGTTCTACAGTCGGCGATATCTTTCAGAAACATCAGCAGTCTGGTTCCCAGCTGAAACCCGACAATACACAACTCCTTGAATTTGCCTGTGTACGCTTGACTCGCGATAGCCGACAGGCTTTCAACTGTTAGGGCTACCTTCACGTCGCGATCACCTTGATTCAGGTGCAAGGAGGTCAATTTGTCCAAGGTAGAGGTCTCTTGTGCTTCAAGGACAAAATCTCTCCCACTCTGTGCCACGCGGTGATGGATACGGAGCACTTGTGGCTGTACTTTATTGCCAAGGTAGTCTGACAGTGTCCTGGCACCGCGTCGTAAAGTAAAACCGATATCTTGCAACGTCTCTGCGTCATTAGCAAGAGACTCTAGAGCAGAGGGCAGGTTGGCTATAACAGTATCGTGTACGTCAAGCCTTCGTAGCTTGGGATATAAGCTCAGGCCGGGAAGTTCTGTTGCTCGCGAGCAGTGTGTGATGGTAAGGCGAGTAAGCTCAGGGGCGGATGCTGGTGCAACTAACTGCAAAGAATGCAAACAGGAGATTTTTACACTGTCGACTTGTCCCCAGAAAGGAAAGTCGATACGTTTCCTCTGGGAGGTATCGCGCGAGGCGTCGGACAGCTCGTACAGCTCCACTGCCTTGAAATCTCTACGCAGCGCTAACACGCGCTCAGCTTCGCGCGTTGACACGGACCCCAGCACACGAACACTAGGTGACTTGGAGCTGGATCTAATAGCCAGGTCCCAGCGTCCAGAGTCATCTAGAATTGTTATGAACTCGGATGCACCCTGGTGGGCCTGCTCAATCACATTCCAGGCTGCATCAACTGCTTCTGTGCCTGGCAATGTTGCTGTGCCTTTATGCATGGAACTTATCCGCGAAAAAGATTGTGACGCCCAAGCTCAGCTGTACAACAGTTACAGTGTTTTTTTTTCTTTGCTTTTTTTATATATAGATGTGTATGCGCGCCGCTGCATTATTCGTTTTTTCTTTCACCCACTACCCCGGACCACACCGCGCCCCCTCCCCTACCCGTGCCCTGCCGCACGCATGGGTCGGGCCAGAGGCTGAGAGGGGAAGGGGGGGGGCCGCTATTTTGTGTGTCCCCTCCTTCCTTTCTTTGTTTTCCTTATTTTAAAAAAATAATTCAGGTTATTGCAAACATACACAGAAAAAGCAGACGCAATTTTTTTGGGGAGTATCGTTCGATTTTAATAAGCTATAACTTTCTTTTTTGTCTTCAACTTGGGTGTAGCAATCATATTCGATCCTGCACGCACGGCCCGTTAGCCGCTAGCAGTGGTACGGCGGCGCTTGTGGCGCTGTTTGTCCTCGTACTTGGCGAGTTCGCACTCGACTGCCCGCGCGCGCTCGGCTGGGTTCAGCACGAAGCCCAGCACGTGCTTGAGGGCGCGCCGCAGGCAGTCGTCTAGTAACGACGGGATCCACTGCGCGGACAGCGCAAGGGCTCGATGCTTAATGTCCTCGTTCAGCGGGCGCAGCAGGCGCTCTAGGCCGGCGGCAGCCTCGCGCGCGCGCCTGTACTCTGGCAGCTCCTTTGGCTCCGCCAGGTCGTCCCGCAGCCAGCCGTGGGTTTCTCCGAAGAATCGCAGCTCCAGCAAAATTTGGCGCAGCACGGCCGGCGTCGGGGGCGCGCCCAGTGACCCGGCCGCGGAAGTTGCCAGAAAGCCCAGGGCCACCTGCCTGTCGCGCGCGTCGAGCCAGGCCTTGGCAAACCAGTAGCGCGCGCGCAGCGGCAAGCCGTCGCCGTCCTGGTCCTGACTTGTTCGGAACAGCTTCCGCAGGTCGATGCCGCGTTGTCTGTGCAGTTGGTACATGATTTCAAAGGGCACAAACCGCGGTGACGCGACGTGCGGCGGGACCTGCTAGTAGTGCGCGCCCTCGGTACAAACCAAGACTGTCCCGTGCAGCTCCAGCTGCCTGTGGAGGGCGCCAGCGTCAAAGGTACCGTCCGCTGCCGAACAACGTGCCAGGAACTCGAACTGGCTCAGCCTGGCGCACACCCGCGTCGAAGAAGTGTCGCTCATGATTACGCAGCCGGTGATTAAAGGACAGTCCTCGGCGAGCCTGCGGTCCAGCGGTTGCCTTAAGAACTGCCGCAGAGCGTCCAGCGCGCGGCGTCCGCCGAGCCCGCACAGGGCGCGGGTGAGCTCCGGCGACTGAACGTGCGGGAACAGCTCGGCGGTAGGCAGGCGCACGAGGACAGAGTTGCGGAGGCCGGTCGCGGCCGCGAAGCGGAACAGGCTGAGGTAGAACTCGGGGCCAGTGAAAATCCGGAGGCCCGCCTCCAGTTCGTCGAACCAGAGGTGCGAGGTGTGTGGCGTCGGCGGGAGGTCTTCCGGGAGGAGAGCTGGTTTCCAAGCAATGACCACTTCGAGGCAGGCGGCCTGGTTCGCAGCTGCGGCTTGCTGCAAGGATTTCAACAAGGGCTGCACAGATTGGAGATCCGAAGATACCAAGCGCGCAGGTTGCGGGAGAGATAAAGGTACAGCGGAGGGTTCCATGCCTTGAAGATGCTACGCGCAGTCAGTCGGGCCTGTACCACACCAACGAGGGCTGTGTGTGTGTGATTGTCGGTGTGTGTGTAGATGTCTTTTTTTTTGCGGGTGGGTGTGTGTTGCTGATCTGAAAAAATGTCCTTCAAGGTGCCTTGTCGTAGTATCGTGCGTGTTGCGGCCCCCCCCCCCTCCCGCCAAAAAAAAGTTTGGGGCCGGCCCCCCCCCCATCCCGAATAGTGCTCGAAAGTTTCAGGCACAATGTGTGATGGGGGGGGCAACAAGCGGCTTGTGCCCCCCAGGTCGCAAGCTTCTTTCTCCAGGCCTGCCAACAAACCAACGTCCTGTCGCAAATTTCCACAGCTAGGGACTACGAGAAGGCACCTGTCCTTAACCGAAATGTCTTGGCCGCCGAAGCAAACTGCCCAACCGGGTTCTTGAGGGTCTGCCCAGTGTTGCGGCACCACGCGATTTTCGCCCTTTTGCGACAGTGCCAGGTAGCCGTCCGGTAAACTTTGGTCTAGGCGCGCCAGCTCTTTATTAATACCGTCGCTGTTTAGCAGCAAGACGAGCTGCGTGGCTTTGTTCCTGTGCTGTAGATCCACTAGTTCCAGGCTCAGGTCTAGCCTTTTGCGCTCGGGCACAAAGCCCGTTTCGTGCTCGTGAAATTTCATGTCAGGACAGATTTATTAAAACGGGTTCTAAAAAGAGTCAAACGCGGGGAAGAAAGCAAACACACGCGCGCTGAAATCCCCCCCCCCCCCCCCCCATCCCAGAGGCCCCAAAATCATTCGGAAGGCAACACCCCCCCAGAATTTTCGGGGGGTCTGTACAAGGCCCAAAAAAAAGCTAGCAGCCTTCGCAAGACATTTGTTTACAAAAAACGACAAACTAAGCACACTAAGAGAGATTTGGTCAAAATGACGACAAAAACCATATTTTATTATCATAAAATATATATAAATTTCATTTATATGGCTTTTGTCGTCATTTTGACCAAATCTCTCTTAGTGTGCTTAGTTTGTCGTTTTTTTTGTCAAAACAAAGGTGTGTTTTTGTAAAACAAAGGTGTGTTTTCTGTCTTCCTGTGTGTGTTTTATATGTTTCTAAGGCTTATTTTATGATATACGAGATAGACCTGTCTATTGTAGATAAATGATCACACACATAAAAATGTATTTATTATTAAATTACCTTTTTTGAAGTCTCCTCCACCTACCACACACAAGTGCAGTATGAGTAAATCTCTTCGAACGAAAGTGGGCTTTTCTGAAAGCCCCTCCTATTTTTTGATAACAATTTTTGACGCACTAGATTATACTCCTATGCGGTAAAGGAGTTAGTAGTGAAAACTACTATTTATTCAATTCTTTGTCTTTTATATTTTTCATATGATTGAATTATTTCTGTTGTTGTTTTTCCACTATCAATCATCTTTCGCGCTTTTATCTCATCATCTATTCCCATCGGTTGATTTTCCGCACTTAACCAATTTTCAAGCAATCTTAATTGTTTTTTCTTCTGTTGTTCTTCTCTCCTTTTTTCTCGTTTCATTTGTTCAATTTTCTCCTTTCTTTATTTTTCTCCTATTCTTTTCGCAAGTATTTCGTCAATCGCATTCGCTTTATTTTCGCAATCTCTTTTTTGTTTCTCCAATTCAATCTTTTCTTTTTCGTTCTCGTCAAGTTTGCTTTGTATTATTTCTGCTTTCGTTTCATTTCTTATTTTAAATCTATTTATTTCAAAGTAAGTTTTATCTTTCAGTTTTTCAAACCATTTGTTTGTCTCTTGTCTTTCAATATATTCTTCCTCGCTATCGCTCATTATTATTCTTGGTTTAACACCAAAAGTTGACCAGTGTAGGCTAAAAAATACCGCACCAAGTGGCTAAAGTTAGTGTTTTCAGGTGTGCGGTGTAAAAAAATTTTCGCTTTTCCTTTTTATCGGCATTTCAAATTGTCAGCAGAAATTCCAGAAATTCAATCACGTGTTTTTGTCTGTTTCTTTTTTTCATTCTGCGACTTTTTCAGAATTCCCAAAGTGGTCAAGAGAAGAAGTCCAAACCCTTGTCGTGTGTGTTGCAGGTGCCATGGCAGACGAAGAGGAGCAGGATGAGGAGGAGCAGGATGAGGAGGAGAAAGCCCCGCCGTCGCCGACCCAGCAGTAGAGCCATTGGTTCAGCAAATGACCGCGCTCGTCATTGCCACTTTCGTGCCGCACAATCCGCAGAGGATGATTCCAAAGTTCGGTCGTGGACTTAATCTTTTAATTCTCTACAAAAGGGATAGACCTCTAAATCCATTAATAGAATTTGATGCAATGAGGGCGAGGGGATATGTCGCTAATGGTTATTTAGAAAAGAAAGCCATTTTTGGCAGAGCAGAGTCGAAGTTTGGAAATGTAGAAGGGCTTCAGTGCTTTGGTCTTTTCGTTTTGTTCATTAGTCCGCTTCAGGAAGATGAGAGGATTTATGTGTTTGCGCACAGAGGTTCGCTCAATAATTTCATTCGTGGCACAGGAACAGATACTTTTTTGAACATATACACAACAATGGCCAACTTTGCTCCTTGATTAAAAGCAACTTGTCGTATGTGGAAGTTGCTTTGATAAATTTTAGAAGCAATTTCCACATACGACTTTATCGATCGGCGTCTCTTCGGATACTGAGCCATAGTTGTAATTCCATTCATATGTGAGCAGGTGCGAGAGATATTTATTAAATTCATTTTATTATCCACTGTCCAACCTGTCCAAGGTTGCCTTAATGATTTTAAAGGTCAGACACTTTTCAATGTTAATTTTAAACGATTTTATTAATAATTCTTCTTATTATTATCTATTTTTTAACATGTCCAACCTGTCCGACCTGTCCGACCTTTAAAAAAAAAATGTCCCCCCCCCCCCCTTTTTTTTAATACACACTCGGAAATTTTTTGAAAAAAGGTCGCCAACGTCGGCCAACGTTGGACACCCCCCTTAATAAAACGAATTTTATTCAATCTCTCACTGCTATTTATGTTAGACTGCCAACGTTTACTTTTCAATCATTAATACCTCGGACAATGTAGTCATTAAGACCTCAGCCAACGTCGGATACTGCAAGAGATGTTATGGCAAAAATGAATGAGATGATATTAAGCAATGATCCTTATTTAAAAATACTTGCTTTGATAATAGCAATTGGAGCGATGCCTGTGGAAATATTTGACAAAAATACATATGAACTCGTGCCCGATAAGCAGAGTTAGTTGAAAGTAAATAATCTAGCAAAGAAACGAGAGGGACAAGAAAAGAATTGGACAGAAAGACAAGTGTTTTTATTTACTCCCGAGTTTGTCATTGAAAAAGTCAATTCGATAAGAAATCATTTCAAAAAGAAAAAAGCAATTATTATCAACGATGATGGAGTGTTTGATAAGCAGAAAAACAACGAACTAAATAAACGTGTGATTAAAATTTTTCCGTGGCTGGCAGACTACAAACAAAAAAGCAGTATGTTGAGAAAATTATATGCTAGTTTATCTTATTCAAATTTTGCCAATCCAAAAACTACAAACTTTAATACATGGGTCTCCAATGTGTTAGGACACAGCGATTTACTCACATCATTTTCTTATAGTTGGGTGAATGTGGCAGACCCTGAGGAAATTAAAGAAGAAGGAATTAAGACTGAACTTGAGGAGTTGAGACACAAAAGAGATTTATGTCTGAATTTAAATAATGTCAATGAAACTGAAAGCGAAAACGGAGAAGAAGAAAGCAAATATCAACCATGAGGAAAAAGTGCTAGCAGAGAGGATAAGCATAAATTGCTCGAACAGATTTACAACAATAATCCAAATATTACAAATACTAAACTACAACAACTAAGCAAGATTGGAGCCGTTATTGTTAATGAGTTTATCAAAGAGAAGAGGAATGGAACGACGAAGAGTGAAGCGAAAAAAGAAGCAAAACCACAAGAAGAACAATCAGAGGAAGTAAAAGCACCATTAAGGAGAAGCACAAGAAATAAACAAAAAGTTCAAAAAGATTAATACTTAACAACGATTAAAGGCGGTTCGCCATATCTTGCTCTAATATTAGACTCTCGTCTGTAGCAATTAATAGAACAGATCGTGAAAAACTGGACATCATCTACATTATCAATATCAACTGCTATAATAGGTGGATGCGACTGGAATGTGCGAGACAAACCACATATATTGCAAAATTCTTTTCTATAATTCTGCTGGGACATTTCTGAATAAACAAATGTTCTTATGTGTCCAACTATATCGCTTGGCAATTCACGTATTATTATTGACATGTTTTATATAATATAAAATATAAAATGAACCTTTTTGGTCAAAGCACAAATACACCATCGTCATCAACTACATCGCCGCCGTCGTCTTCTTTATCAATAGATATCATTAAAGATGCTTTACCAACAACCGCCTTCGGATAATTGAGAACTGCTACTCTGTCTCCAGTATTACAAAATGTATTTACATATGGCATAAATACTCGTTTCTTTGACAAAACAGAAACAAACGGCGGGGTGGTATCGTCTGCTAATTCAATGGCGGTTTTAACGACATCCTCCTCAGGTAATTCAACGTCACAGATTACGACTATTGAACGAGCCAAATATAGAAGTGGCATGGGCTTAGTTGCTAGATTTTCCGCATTGTTTCCATCATCTATCGCCGCAGATAGTTTCAATTGCGATATTGGCATAGGCACACCACACCAGCAGACAATTTATGTTTTAGACAATCAAGTTTGGGAATGTCTGTTGTAAGAACGGCGGGAAGCGTAGAAAATGTGGTAAGTCAATATGCGTGGAATGTTGATAAATGTAATAATACTGGAAACTTCCCCGCGATTGATTTTACCAAATTGAATGTGTTTGAAATAGTTGTTCAGTATCTGGGCAGTGGTCAAATTACATTCAAAATAGAAAACCCGCGAACTGGACGAATGGAAGTAATTCATGCGATTAAATACGCGAGCACTGCTACTACTCCATCATTGGATCAGGCAGCGTTTGCTATTTATGCGAAGGCATATTCGTCAAGTCTTGGATCCGTTGTAATGAAAACTGCTAGCATGTTTTTGGCAGTTGAAGGGAATATTGATCGGACTATTGCTATAACTAACTCGTATGATAATGTTAAAACTATAGGAGCAACTGAGAATGCCATATTTACCATTAGAAACCGCGCCACATTTAACAGCAAAACTAATTACAACATAATCTACTTTGAGAATTTATGCATCAGATATTCGGACACTATAACATGTATCGCGAGAATTATTCTTAATACCACATTAGGAGGACACCTTCTTATTCAAATTACGATACAAACACGTCGTTAGCCGAGGTTGATACGGCAGGAACTACAAGAACTGGCGGAAGTGTGATATTTACATATGTGTTGTCTGGTGGTTCATCAATATACATTGATTTGTCTCAATATAATATCAAGATAGCACCAAGTAAGACATTTACCATATCCTCACAAAATACAAGCGGTGGAATGGCGAGTATTTACGCTTCATTAAACTGGATTGAAGATCAGATTTAAACAAAAAAATACTTTATTTATGCTTATTTATCAATTTTTTTTTCTATCTCTATTGACATTTTTTTAATATATTCAAAGTCCTTATCCTTGATTAATTTTTCGGTTAGTTGTGCGTGATTTGTCTTCAAATATTTGTAAAACTGGTCAATATTGACACCGCAGGGGATTTGTTCTTTATGTTGTCGTCTTCGTCGTGAGTTAATGTTTTTGATTAGAACAAATAGTATATCTCAATTTTCTATGAATGTCATTATATTTTATAGTTTTTCTTTTTTTTTATTACGCATGATACGCTTTCAAGAGAATACTAACCTCAAAGTTTAAAGGAATCTCCAAAACATCACCGCTCGCATTTCTAATGACAATATCAATAGATCTTAAACTTTTCGTTGTATATTAAATGGCACATAATCGGCAACATCATTTGACGATTCAAAGTAGCACTGGACTCCGTAGGGCTTATCTAAATTACATTTACCAACGACAGAGAAATTACAATTTGCTCCAACTAAACCAGACTGGTTCAATGTGCGACTATGAACATAAACAGCCGTTTCACCGATTAGATTAACTATGGATTGCATTGTGCTACTCGCCGCGGCAGAAATATCGGCAGTTAGTCCTATTTTGTCTCTTATCGTGCTATTATCATAATCAAAAGCATATGTATCACCAGTGAATGCGAAATTCAATTTATTAACGGAGTTCAAAGTTATAACTACAGAGTCTGGGGCAATTGCTGAATTGACTGCAGATTGAAGGGCGGTAATAAATGTATCAATGGTGTATTGATTTTCTGTTGCGATTGCCGTTTTTGCAGCGGATCCAGTTGTTTTAATTAATGTGAGAGTGTTGGTATAACTCTGTATGTTTGGGAAAACATTTGGGATAGAGATACTCTTTACGACATAAGCACTGATTATATCAATATTACGGCCAGTTGCTGGTAAATCAACAACGAAACTGCCATTGTGAGTAGAAGCTGATTTTGATTCTGTTTTATTACTTGAGGAGACACGAAGGAGGAAATTTTTGCGGGTTCGCTTTTCGTCTTCAAGATTAGAGATCGTAAATGACATTGCTATATTGTAAAAGAATATATTTTAATTTTGATTTTTTTTATTGTTTTTTGGCTACACGTATTTTAAATAAATAATGCTCATTATTAACTCATTGTTTAATAACTGCGCTGGATGGATAGATAGACGCGACTTTGACATATTTCAACCAAGCGGTGATGGCACGATTAGCATCATAATCTGCAGCATAACGAAGGGTAACTTCAGCAGTTCGCGAATTATTGACTGCGAGACCAGACGCTCCAATGTGCGGCGACTGATTGAGAGTTTGGATAATGGTAGCAAAACCACCATTAGTGGCAGTGGGAGTTGCAACAACATCCGAATCGCCATAAACTTAGCGAAAGTTTTCAAGTGAAACAGAGGAAGTCATATAAGCATCGCGAATCCCCATAGTTGATTGAAGATTGTTGATATACAACTCTGCACATCCTCGTTGAACAGCAGCAAGAGTATCGGTGCTTCCTCCGAGTTCCATCTTCTGTTGCGGAGCATACCAATCACCAATACGACGTTGATACTGCTTATAAGGCATTTGAGCAGTTCCAAGGTTATCAATACCAACATTATCAGCAAGCACATTTTGCGTGACGATATACAAGCACTGAGCGCGAGCAACGGCCTTATTCACTTGAAGATTAAAATCATCCGATGTGCCTGGATTTGCCTTTTGGTTATAATATGTTTCATAAGTGTAGGGGAGACCATCCTTACTTCCCATCTGTTCAAGAATATTTCTCTGGACAGCGGGAGCAAGAGAGAATGTCTCCAACATAACCACTGGATTTGATATGGTGAAAGTCAAAGCAGTGCCACTTAAACCAGCCGCCGCCTTTCCGTCAGTGGTGCCAATAACGGATAATGCTTCCTGAGGCGGTGCAAATGTCAAACGAAGCCTCATACCACTAATCAGAGAGGGAGGAATAAGAGTTTCTTCATTAAACACTCCCGAAAAGTAATGAAGAGGAATACAAACTTTCAAATAATTACCAGTGCCCACGACAGTTGGAGTATTAACGGAAAAGTTAGGAACATCAGTAGTAGCACCAATACCACTACTAACAGATAGAGAATCGCGTTGTCCTGCCATCTGTGCCTGACCGCGATAATCAAGAGGATAGTGCCACGGGAGAATATTTCGCATCATCTTATTCAAATCTTCAATTCGTTCAAGTTCGCTACCATCCTTACTTTCTAGCAGAAATCTTTCAAAAATAGCGGTAGCGGGAGTATTTAGAAAACCGATCCCGCAGTTGTTTCCGGCGGTAGTAACCAACCCATCAGCTTTAATATCAAATGTTAAATAACAATTCTTCCCATAAACAAAATCAGTGCTTGCTTGCAATGTAAAAATCATTTCAGTCCCCGACGAACTGGTGTAAGTCTGCTGGTCAGAGAAATTTTTCTTAAAGATAATTCCCTGTTCAGTGAGTGCTAGATTTGCTGGCAACTCATATCTGAGGTTGTTGAGGGTCATCAACTCCTCAGTATTTTTAGAATCCTTTCCTTCCATTTTTTTGTGTGCTTGTAGGATAGTAAAATTCGCAATGTTCCTATAATAAAAAAATAATAATAGAATTTAAAAATAATTAATTATTCACTTGAAACGGATTGTCTAATAATATCAACTGATTTCTGTATATTGTCAAGTCTTGTATCTTGTGGTGAAGTCAATTGAAACTCTCTTGCCTCAGCATTTGAACCGCTTTCTTTAAATAAGCCAAACTGCTAACAGCAGTGTCCAAATCAACAACATCCGCATTTTCTTTGTTATCAGAAATGTCTGTTAATGTGTTTTGAATAGTGCTCTTCTCATGTGAGACAAGGTCGCCAAATTCTGTCAATGGTTGATTAACTAATGGGGCACCATTACTACTCCACATTTCAAATTGATTCAATTGAAACACATCACTCGCGGGTCGGTTTCCTTCGTTGAGTTTGTTAATAAACTCATTAGATAATCTATTGGAGGCATGTGTGTTTTTAATCATTATATAATAATAATTATTTTATCAATTACAATTAATTATTTTTTCATAATTTGTAAATTCTTGTGTGTAATTCTTTCCTCTTTCATTTTCTTTAAATCCGCTATGGCTTGATTTACATCAACATCATTAGTTTGCGCAACTTCCTTAGTTGGTGGCGGAGTTTCCTTAGAAGCATCTTCTATTGCTTCTATCTTGCTTGCTGGTGTTGTGGTAGTTTTTTTTGGCACTGCAACAGGAGTGGGATTAACAGATTTTGGTAGGGATTGTTCAACCTTAGGCGCTGGAGACATTTCAACAGTTTTTGCATTTGGTTCAGGAGACGAATTATTCGCCGATGCTATGTCCGAAGCCTTTCTTTTCAATGCTTCGTCTGGCACTTGGTCTGGTTGCCCGCTGGCAATAGGTTGTTCATTTTTCTTACTTACTTTGCTTACTTTTGGCTTTAATTGACACTTAATCTTACCACTCTTAATATCCTCTTCTATCTTCCTTACTGCTAAGTATTCGGGCGTTCCCTTACGAATGGTTACGAATTTTACTTGTGCATTTTGTTTATGCCAAAGTGCGATTGCCTGATGATAGCAAGTTTTGTATAATTTAGTTGATTCCGTCATGTCATATATTATGGCAAAAAAAAACCATTTAATTTAATTTTTTACAAGTTTGTCATATCTCTATCCTTATTTAATCGCAATATAGTAGAGCAATTCTTTCTAAACTGGGTTGTTCTATCACTAGCAGTATTATTAATTGCTAGAAATGAATAAGGTTCTGCCGTAGCATATTTAACCATATTGTAAAATTCCTTTTTAGTGAGAAAAGGACTTTCATATTCATCTGCCAGTCTGTCAAGTTCGCTTCTCCTCACTCCATTAAAAATAATCATCCAATGGCAATTAATTCTTATTCTTCGTGGAAGTTGTGTATAACTCTGAGTTGCTACCCAGACTGACACTTTAGCATGTGTTGAAGCGAAAAACAACTCGGTAAGCACTTCTGATTTGAGAAAAGTTTTACTCTGCGCAATGTCATCCAATAACAATAATATCTTTGGTGCCTTCTTAAAACCTTTAGTTTTAATCAGTTCCTTTTGTTTGGTTAATATTTCTCTCATTAACTCAGGTCTATATTCTTTGATTATGTCTTCTTTTTTTAACTTGAGAGTGTCTTCCAAAATCGGGCACGGACTTAAGCAAAAGACGACTATTCTATCATAAAAACCTTTCAACATGTTCTTTTTGGCGAGTAGATTACAAATCATAACTGATTTCCCCCCGCCAGTGCTTGCACATATAACCATAGTCCCCATTGCTGGCAATATTCCTTCTTTTTGAATAGGAAGCAATTCAACGCCATCTCTTTGTGTTTTAATTGGTTGTATTTCCAAGGCATTATTAAATTTGGGCGGTTTTTTGCTATCTAACTCTGTTATTACTGGCCTGTCAATAGTAAATTCCTCGTGTGCTTTTTCTATGTTGGTCTTCTCCAGATTCTGCTTCAAAAGTGTTTTTCGTGGCAACTTGTTTGCTATTAATCCTTTATGTATAGATTTAGGCATGTCTCGTTATATTATGGGTTTTGAAAATAGTTTGGATTATATCTATAATTATCATATTCGGCGCCAAATGGGTGGGGTGGTGAAGCGTAATTATAGAAATAAGGAGAATAAGGACTACCAAAAGCATAATTACTTGGAGGATTGACGAGCGGTTTAAAACCCTTTCTTTCTGGGCGAGTTTGGACTTGTCGCGGGATTTCCGCTGAGAAGTTTCTAGTCAGTTTTCGTTTCATTTTTTGGAAACTCTCTTTTTTCATTCATTCTGGTCTCCATGACTGCTCTATTGTATTTATTCAACATAAAGTGATTATTTGTGTTGCCATAAAGTGTGTTGTCTAGTGATTCAAAATCATTCTTAGTTGCTAGCACACGATCGCGTCTTTGTTCGTTGCCTTTAATAAGTGGATTTGTTTGCGAAGTGCCAATTCCACCATTTTGGTCGCTTGGCATTAGAAAACGAATAAGTGCCAATAGGTCTTCTCTTTCATCAGCGGGAGATTTTCCCATAATCTTATCAACCAATTTATCAATGCTTCTCATGCTATCAACCATTTGGGCATTAGTTGTTGCATTATCTGGGTCTTCTTTTAAATCATTCTGTGGCGGTTGAACAGGTTCCTCTACAAATGCTGTTGTCTGTGGTGCTGGTATTGGTTTGGGTTCAGGTGTTGGTTGTGGTGCTGGTGGCTGAGTTTGTGGTGGCATGGTTTGTGGTGCTGGTATTGGTTGTGGTGGCATAGTTTGTAGTGTCGATGGTTGAGTTATTGGCACATTTGAATCTTTTATTTCTAAATCTTCTAATTGCTTCTCTTGTTCTGGTGTCAATTTACTCCTCACTTCTTCACAAATTCTCTTATCTAATACATCATCTACCTCTGCTATATCTGACTTACTAGCCCCTTTGTTTAATGCTTGCCTTATGGCCTTTTCCCATCCACTAACAGGTTTGTCATAATCTGACAATGTCAAAGATATTTTCTTTCCAGTTTTCTTTTTTAGCATATTAACGAACCCTTTCAAATGCATCACTTGGGATGTCTTATCTTGAAGTATATCCAAGTTATTACCAAGTCCGATTGAATATAGGTGCTACTACCATTTCTGTTTGATTTAGTGTGGGCTTCACCTCAACAATTATTTCCTTCTCTATATCTGCTGAAGTATTTTTTTAATTCATTGTATTTATTTTTTCTATAAAATTATTAATTGTAGTTTCATTTGCTGGTGCGATAAGAGAATATCCTTTCACACCATCCGCTTTTTCTTGCGACTTTACCATTTGATTAAACGAATTTACCAATTTTTCATATTGTTTGCTAAATGTAGCAGGATTGGCTATTTTATTTACTTTAAAGTTAGTGTCTTTATCAAAACCTCCCGCATTATTCATAACCCCAATCATAGAATTTAATGTTTGATCTACATTGTGTATAAAAGCATTGTATTTCGCATCTGGAGGAGTGGTTTTGATAGTTTTCCAGAATTTCATCGCATCTAAGTATGACACTCCACTACGAGCACGTCCCTGTGCTTGTAATGCCATTTTAGATATATCTGCTTTGAAAGCATTGAATTGTAATTGTCAGAAATAGTTTTAGCAACTTCTTCACTCGCCAATCCATTACTTGTTAAATACTCTGTTATATTAGTAATTCTTTCAAAGTATCGTTGGTCGGCGAAGTTTTGGACATTTTTATCACCAGTAGCATACAATAGATCATGTTCAAAAGCAATCAAATCCAAAGTGTCTGCTGGTAAAATGTAAGGAAACTTACCGCGAGTTCTATCTTCTAATTGGAGACGACTTTCTACTCGTGTGGCGGGGCCATTATAATTACTTCCAGTAGTGTGAAATCGTTCTTCTTCCAATTTAGTAATAGCATCTAATTGAGCAGTCCATATGTTATATGTGTGCTTTAGAAATTCCCAAAAAGCAACCGCGGCCGCAGTTTCAACACTTCCTTTAAATGTATTCCATGCGAACAATGTTGATGCTTGTACGCCTACTCTTCTTAACATATCCCAAAATACGTAATCACCCATTCTTTGTTGTCCCACCGCAATTAAACGAGGGTTAGGTGGAGGTAACTCTGGTGGTGCTTCGTTTCTTGCTAATGCTTCTAATGCCCTTCTGAAAGACTCCGCACTTGGTCGTCCCATCACCGCGACAGTCATAACACGGATTTGAGGATGATTAGCAGTAATAGTTAATAAGCGATTCCATACCAATCTGCTCACACTATAACGACCAAGCCTTTTAGCGGTATCCAGTATTCTACTTAATTTAGGACTCATAATTATATCTTGAATACTTTTAATGATGGCATCTACAAGTCTTGTCGTATCTCTCTGCTTACCTTTTAATCTTGGCATAAGTGTTTTGTGTTCCTCTCCTATCTTTGCTTCAATCAAAGCATTCTCTGGGTTTTTCTGTTCATATTCTAATCTGTTTTGTTCCCATTCTTTTAAGTCCCGAGTATGCCATTGTTTGTTTTCCCTCTTCGCTACTACTTTTATTTCATTTCTGCCTTTTTCCAATAAATGTGTTATCCACTTACGAGTAAGTTTAACAAGTCTTTTTTTTTCTTCTTCTATATATCCCCAACGGCTTGTTAATTGCTCTATATCTCTATTCATTTGTTCAATATCTCTATTCATAAACTCAATATTCTGCCTATTAATACCACTTGCTTCAATGGCAAGTCTATTTACTTGTTCTTCTATGGAAGCACTACCATATTTTGTTTCAAATTCTTCAATGTCCATTTCATCTCTGAGATGCTCCTTTAATTGATTCAAATTCATATTGTAGTATTTTTTTGATACTAAATTCTGGTTCAATGTTTTAATCTTGTCCCTTAATTTTTCTATCGTTGGATCATCTCCTGTTTCTTTGTAAGTTAGAGCATCTAATATTCTATCTGCCCTTTTTAATTTATTGGCCTTTGCCGTAATAAATTCTTTGGACTGACCCTTATGTTCTCCTCTGGCTTGATTGTAATAATTAATCCATTTTTTTTCTTCAAACAGCATTTTTTATCTGCTATAATATAGGATGGAAAATAAAATGGAAAAAAGCAAAGACGAGGAGCAACTGGAGGAACTAGAACGGCTAGGAAAGGAAATTGACCGAATCCGCATCACTCAGAACTTAGTGAATAGAAACCCTAACATTTTCAGAAAACCTCAAAATATCCTTTACCGCTTACCACTATCAGATAAGCAACGAGATGCGATTTATAATAATATAATTAAAGAGGAAGGTAAAGCGGGCTAAATATATAATGTTATTAATATTATTATTTGTGTTATCTAGATTTGCTATGTCGCGGACTGCCTGCGACTTTTACTCGCGATACTCAGAAAAAAAGAATGAATCGTGTGCTTATTGTATAAAGCAAGGGGTAGATACTGGGTTTAAGTGTGTTTTCATAAATAAAGGAAATAATATGTGTCGTAGTTTTGATGAGGCACTGCCTTTAATGTGTGCGGGTGATAATAGATGGTATATGACATATATATGAATGTAATGATATTTAATCCAACCACTCCATCCATGGTTCAGAATGAGTAATCGGTTCTGGTTTTTTTCCGACATTATACACAGCAAACAATATTTCTGTTTATTCATGTGAACACATATTTCATTATTGATATTCTTTTTTTTGCGACACGAATCGCATTCCTTACACAATTTCCATTTTTTGCCCACAAAAAATATGGGAGGATAGAAGATTTACACGAATGACAATACTTCATTATATTAACAATTAGTTTATTATCTTAATTTACTTCTTGCCACCCCCAGAACTTGGAGAAGGAAGGCATAATATGCCTATAAGTAATGTTAGGATTCCGACATAAGTGTTAGCAACCTCACAAGGTAAGTTCTTTTCAGACAACCTCACGATACAAAGGGTTATAATGGCAATAATGATACCCATTTGAAATAAGTATTTAATAAGTCGGCTGTCGGTTGGTCTGTTTTTTATGCAACAACAATTCCAGTTATCTTCTAATTCGTGCTCTACTTTTTTTTCTTCATTCTTCAATGAAATATCCAAAACACGATTTTTTAATTCTGGCGTTAGTTCGCCATCTGTCATATCAATGAGTGGAGGTGGAGGGTGTAATCTAGGGGGCATTGTAATTACGGATTTCTGCTAATTGGTTCGCTTGGTCTTGTAATATATTAAGTAAAAGTTTATTTTCTTTTTCTAAATTAACTACCTTTTCTGACATGTGTTGAAAAGCACTAACCAGTATTGGTATAAATTCCATATATGATACTCCTTCAAGTTTGCTTTTTCCGTCGTCTGCCTTCATTCCACTTTCAGATACAAATTCTGGAAATATTTTTTTAATCTCGTCGGCGATAAATCCGTGGCTCTTTTTTTCTTTTTTCTCGTCTGATTTCCAATAATATGAGCAACAATTAATTTTCATTAATTTCTCACAACAATCACCACAGTCTAGTGTTTTAATATCTGATTTTAATCTCCTGTCTAAACCAGACGACCATGTATTTGCTCCCGCAGTCAAATAAACATATCCTGTATTATTCTCACCGTTTGATAATGAAGTCGTCCAAGCATGTAATAAACCGCCTGTATTCATTACCACTGCATAATTTGAAGAATCTTCTGCTTTCATAAATATTTGTGGGTTGGTCGTATTTGATGGTCTTTTTCTTAATGTTAAAAATCCGCTGGATGCTGTAGTCATGCTTGCATCACTCTGAGCATAGATTGCTCCAGTCCCCCTCGCATAAAAATTTAAGTCCTGATTGATATTGCTTCCCGTAGCATATATTGAATTATAACCAAAACCAACTCCCTGTGTCCCGTTGCTGTATCTGAATTCAACAGCAGCAGAAGATGCTTCAAGATTGGCTGTGACATATAACCCGACTGGTGTAGCATGAGACCCACTTCTTGCTTCTCCTCTTATATCTGCCGTGCTATTGACAACAGATATTCCAGCATTTGCCGTTATTAATCCACTTGCGGTTGCCGTTGTTGTTGATATCCCCGCACTAGCCGTTATTAATCCTTTCGTCCATAAAGTCCCGTTTGCCCCATTTAATGACATTAACAATTGCTCATTAGAATTTTCCCACACAAAACCATCCGCCGAAGCAAAACCAGACCTAAATCTTATAGCAAAGCCTGAAATATCATTGCCTGCCACCGCAGACCCTCCAGATAGACTTTTACCTGCCCCTGGTTGAGCCATATAAATCCCCCATCCTGTGTTGTCTGTATCCCACAGAAATATACCCTGTCCATGTCCTCCATCTACTTTATTTTGAATAGATAACTTGCAACCGCCATCTGCTGTTAATAATCCGCTTGCCGTTAATGTAGTTGTAGTTATTCCTGCGGTTGCCGTTAATGTAGTTCCCGTTATTGTTCCACCATTTGTTATGTTGTTTGAGTTCATATCCAAGGCTCCATAAAACCGCATACCACCAGCATTGTTAAAACGGCCAATGTCAGATGAAGCGCTTTTATTGTCCAAAAGTTTTGAAATATAAAGTCCCGCCCCTTTTGCATCAAATGCTACATTCGTGAATACATAACCTCTTTGGTTTGCGGTTCCACTTGTAGCAGTATTTAGAGTAAATAAGAAATATTGATAATCTCCTGATGTCTGTGAAAAGAATATGTCCCCTCCATTTTGGTTTAATATCCTCGCACCATTATATGTTATATTTCCACCATTAGTGATAGTTTGATTATTAAAATCGGCATTGTTCGTTAAAGTTAGATATTTTATCACAGTGCTCGCCCCATTAAATGTTTTACTTCCTGTTATGGTTTGGTCTGTTGTTAGTTTCACACAATTGTCATCCAGATATTGTCTATTTACCGCTTCATTCGCATTTTGTGGTGCTCCTAGATTAACAATCCGACTACTATTACAATCTAAGGCAGTAGCATTAACCCACGAAACAATCGTCCCGTCAATAATAAAACTTATTTTTTTCGCAGAAATTTCAAAGTTGTAATATGTTGAAGTTTTCATATCCAAACTAGCAATAGACCCAATATCACTGGTAGAATTGAAAACGATAAATGTGCCCTTTGTTGTTGAATTTATTGAATTTCCCGTTATTTCCACACCACTGCTATATGTATTAATTCCTGCTATGGTTTGGTTTCCTGTTAGTTTCACATTTTGCCCGTCTAATGTATCAACATAACTTTTATTTGCTCCGTCCGTTGTTGCTGATGGTGTGACTAAGTTTGTTATTTTGTTGTTATTCAAACTTAATGTTGTTCCAGTTGCGGTTATAATTAAAGTATTACCTGAATATAAATCAACATACGAACCCGTTATTTGTATCGGATACCAAGTCGCTGTTGCTGTTTTTTGTGCTGCAATCATTCCTATTTTTGTATCAAAGGCTATGCCAATGCAGTCAAAAGTAGTAGGATTGGATGAACCACTTACTTCTAAAGTTGATGTAAATTTTTTATTCCCTGCTATGGTTTGGTCTCCTGTTAGTTTAACCACCGAAGTGTCAAGAGTAGAAACATCAACACCACCAACATTGCCTACATTCGTAATCGCAAAACCGCCCATATTTAAACTGCCCGTCATAGCCGTTGTGCCGTCCTTTGCTAATTTCGTATCGGTATATGCCTTCGTTGAAGCATCGCCGTCATAGAATGGTGCTGGAAGTCCGCTGATTGCTGTTGTGCTGTTAAAATTTAAAACATTGCCCGTCAATGTTATCCCACTCCCCGTGGTAGAAGCGAGGGTTATGGACGAACCGACAATAGATAGTGGATATCCCGTTGCTCCACCTACCTCCGATGAATAAATAGAACCAGTATTATTGTTGTAATTGAAGAATAACTTCCCTGTATTTAATGGATTTGAATCTTTTATACCCAAATAAGTAGTAGTAAATATTTTGTTCCCTGCTATGGTTTGGTCTCCTGTTAGTTTAACCACAGAACTATCCAGAACGGAAACATCAATACCATCGACATTACCGACATTTGTTATGTTAAATCCTCCCATATTTAAATTTCCAAACATTATAGCGAGACCATCCAATCTAAGAAAAGGTGAGTTTGTGTTTCTCCATTGCCCTGTGCTATAAATGAGCAGTTGGTTATCGGCGGGTGTGCCTGTAATTAAAACATCGCTGTGTGTATTAATAATTGAGCAGTCTGCTGACACTTTATCATTATTATCTTCGTGCTCAGATATCCAAGTATCAACATCTTTTGTATTTAATAAATTTACACCTGTTATATTCAAATTACCGCCCATATTAATGTTGCAGAATTCATCAACATTTATCGGAAATGTTTCATTTACCCAGTTTATTGAATTATATGTTTGATAACTATTCATTGCTATTGGTGCTGTAATGACTACATCCGTTAATTTATCCAGTTCAAAATCGCTTATATAACTTGAATTTAATGTAGCAAATGAAGTATTACCCAACCCGTCCGTTTTTAATATTTGATTTGCTTTGCCGTCCGCTATTGGTAAATCGTATTTTCGTTATTGATTGACACATAACCAGTATCAGATATCAACAAAGAGGAGTTATTATTTCGCGATGATATTGTTATGTCGTCAGTCCTTGCTTGTATTGAGTTTGCTTCAATATGATCGCCGTATAATACTCCATCAATTTCTAAATTCTCATCCACTATGACAGAGCCGTAAAAATGATAATTCCATGGATTGCCCAAATGGTTCATAATTTAATAGAATTATTTTATATCGTAGAATATATAGTTTAAAAAAATATGAATATATTCGGCCGATCGCAAGAACAGCAGTCAATAGATACTAAAACTATTGCCGTTACTGCTACTCCTACATTAACAAGAAATATTCAAAATGAGTATGTTGGTCTTGATCTTAGGTCGTGGATGCAAAGTTCCACATTCACTACTCTTTGCACGGGCGGTTATGGTAGCAAAACAATATCTAATTTAGGATATGGTTATTTCATTAAAGTTAGTTTTCGCGGGTTTTTGAATTTGCCCGCCCCGACTGGAATAGGAACTTTTCAGTTCTGGTTTCATAAAACGGACGGAACAAATGTTGATGACTTTTACAGCGAAGTGCTAAATTATACAACCGCCATTGAGTATAAGTCTTTTGATTGTATATGGCTAATTCAAAGATACGGAGTCCAAATGAAAATGATATGGTTAATGACTTGTCCAAATCCCGCGGATACCACCAATAATACAATAATACGAATTTCTGGAAATACGACTAATGAGATTTCATTGGCATATGCGACAGATGCTCCAATAACATTGGAAGTATATTATAAAACGGCATCTGCGGATTATGTATCTTTTAAACCATCATATTTTAATATTGATGTGATGAGAGACATAGCACTAACCGCCGCTTACACATGAAACCTGTCATACATATCTTTTAGTGTCGTGAGTTTGCCCTCGTGTTGAGATAAGACATCGCGGAAAAACGTCTTATAATCTAACTTACCATATTTAAGAATAGGGCGTTGGTCTGGTGGTATGTGTGCGTATCTACTCTCGTGCCATTTCTTCATATCCTCCTGCATTATGGTGCGGTCTTCCACTTTCATATACAAGAAGTTAAACGGGTCTTTTGATACTTTCAAATGTGCCGTTATTATTTCATAGCAACTATACCCGCTCTCGGGCGGATTCCGCTTTGCTTTAATTGGCGTTTTCTTCTCATTTGGCGGTGTGGATGCTTCTAGAACTGATAATTCTTTTTTCGCCAGTTCTTCTCCCACATTCGTTTTGATTTCGGTGATACCAGTCTCCTTCAAATCACTTTCTTTAAAAGGTGTAAATTCTTCTGGTTCAAAGAATTTTTTCATCGTATCGGAAGAAGGCAATACAACTTCAACATTATCACTCTGTTGATTTTGTTCGGGTCGGTATTTTTCGTAAAATGCGACGATATCAGGTTTAAGTGATTTGCTTGTAGGTAGTTTAATATCACTACTTAAATGAGTCCATTTGGCGATTTCGTCCAAATAATTTTGCTTTGTGCTCATGTTCTATATAATAGAGGAAAAAAAATCCACACTTTAATTTTTATTCTTCATCAGTGTCGTCAGTATTAAAACTCCATTCTTGATCACCATAAATTGTTCGCCATGTGTTCTGGCATTCTTCCAGAGACTGCAATTCTATATGTCTCGCTCTCGTGCCATTTACAATTCTTTTCGTTTCTTTTGCGTTAGGGATCAATTTTTTCATATTTATCCAAAAACTAGTTTGTGAAGTGTGAGGGTCATTCATATTTGATTTATACAATTTATATACTTCTTTTGCGATTTCTTTTCCAAATCCGTTTGAAATATAACCATCTTTTAAGCAATCCAACCACCATTTCCTTAATTTGGAGAGAGATTTTACCTTTTGCTGCGGTAGCCCGTCTGTCAATATTGTTTCGCGGTCATTAAACTCGCTGAGGTCTCGTTCGGCAAGAAACTTTGCCAATCGTCGTCTATCAATAGATCGTATATCTGAAATTGCTTTTCTTTTTTCGTTCTCTTTCATAAGTGCTAATTCATCGGATACTTCAAGCACTAGCCATCGTTGTTCCGTTGTTCCTGCTGGCACTACCCGTTCTTCGTTTGAAGCAAGCACCAAGAATAACATATTTTCTAATGTTAAGTTTGGTAAATATTTTTGTTTAAAAGTAAGGGTATTTTCGGATACAAGTTTCTTAATGGTGCCCGCTCTCTCCTTATCCCCGCCCCAGACCATTTCGTCCATAAACACTATGATTGCTCTGGCTAATTGAGCATTGAAGTCTCCTAATATTTCTCTCACATCGGAGGGTTGAAAGTAATAATCCCCACCTATAATATCTTTGAATATTTCAAGAATAATTCCCTTACCTGCTCGTTCAGTGCTCGTTAAAACTAATGATAAATGAAGTTTTTCCCACGGCTTTTGGTAAATGCTAGCAAACATATCAAGCACCTTTTTATATATATTTTGATTTCCACCGCACCATCTTTTTAAGATATGCTGGAAGAATGCTTCATTTTTTTCTTCTTCTGGAGTAAAAGATTTTACATCGTCTAATGTATCAGTAGGAATAGCAAATCCCTTGAATAAATTGTAAAACCCTTTTTTGTCATTATCAAAGTAAGCCTTCGGATCAAAGATAACATCATTTACTTCTCGCCGTCGTGGATGAGTGTTCCATAATTTGTATAAATCAACAATATTTAATGTGGAAGGACTTTTAGCCAATTTTATCCAGTCCTCTTTTGAAAGATTAGTTCTTATTATTTTATTTTTAAGAAAAGCCTCTAGTGCTGTTTCAGTCTTATAACGAAAAACTGGATTTCCTTTGGAATCAGCATATTCTTCAATTATAGTGGGTTTGGTCAAATTCACAAAACAATACGATTTATTCATCCAAGCCAAGGCAGTATCTATCAATTCTACGAATTTGTCGGGCGCATTACACTCATCACCAAGTCTTCTCAAATCATCGATAGTGTTGATGTCGTGCACAATAGGTGGAGACAATTCATGAATTCACACATTTTTACCTCCACAACTCGCATCGTGGCAGTAGAAATATAAACCATCTCGTTTCCACACAACATAACAATTATCACTTTGATTTTCTTCACCATTTATGATACATTTTCTCACTCCTGTTGTTTTCAAAACAAACATTCGCTGTTTTTGTTCTTTTATTTCCACATTGGGCACTTTATCAATTATTATTTGTTTTACTTCTGCTAGGGTGATATGTTGATATCTTCGCAGAGAAGTATATTCTGGCAGTTTGATATCGTAGAATGAATGTTCATCGGGTCGCATGATTAAGTAATCATCTATTTCAACATTATTCAATCGTTTCAGTGTGTTATTTTTTGGTGTATAAGAGAATGGAAGCAATACACGATCGCTCCCATCTTTATGAGAATAAATAGTGCGGAATGCTCTATTCTTGTTATACACAGAAATATCCAATATTGTTCGTAATTCAATCTTTTGATCGTTTCGTTCAAAAGTGAAACAGAGGTCTGGATAATCTTTTTCAATCACTGCTCCCACAAATTTCCAGAATTCCTTTTGTTTATCGCAGTTTTCAAATACGAAGCCATTGTCGTATGAGAAATGAGAAGAGATTTTATCACCTTTACAATCATCTAGATATTTGGCTTTTTTGGGATTATACTTCATACCAACTTGTTGAAATATATTCTCCATCAGATTATTCCATCGCTCATATATATTATATCTTCTCTCGTGAGATAGTCAAGTTGTCGCCGTCCAAATCAGTAAACATTCTCTGTGGTTTGCCTTCCATCAATACGTCGTAGAATTCTTTTTGATCGTCAGGTGTTTTTTCAATCAACTCAACGAAATCCTCTTGAAATGGCAGAGTGGTAAATTGTTTGTTCCCCCACTTAACGAGTATCACATCGTTTGCTTTGTCTCGCAAAGCATCTTCTTGTTTCCAATACCATTGTTCATTTTCCAACATGGGTGCCGACATATTATATTGGTGGTCAGATATAAAATGTTTGAGTTGTCCTTAATGATTATATAATAAAGGATATAAAGTTTAATATAAAATTAAATAATTAATAATGGAAAAAAATTAAAGAAATAATAATTGAAAAAATTTATTAATAATAATGGAAAAAAATTATTAATTACATTATCTCATTTTATTAAAGCAATCACATTTATCAAATCCCTTGAATGCTCCACAAAGTCCGCAATATTTTAATGTTTTTATCATACATGATTTATGATAATACTTTTCTCTGTTAGGATATTTAGCAATTATGTTTTTTGAAATTGCTCTTTTGCTTTCGCAGTAGCAACAGAATTTAATATCTGGATTTTTATGAATACGGCTTAGCAGTGAGAGTTCTCCGTTCATTTTGCGATTTTTAAATCGCTTAATACATTCAGAGCCGATCACCATTTCTTCACCGCTTTTTGTATGTCTAATGACAAAGTTTTTTTCAATTTCGTGAGAGCAAACGCAATATTTTTCTGTTCCTTCGTCTAATAATTCAATGACTTCCCAATCGTTTGTATTCCACTTACCATCGGGCGCAACAAACCTAATCGCGTTAATTAAATTCATAAAATATTTGTTTTTCTCATAATCAATGAGCAATTGTAAATCATCATACGCCCAATACGATTTTTTCTCCATAGTGATTATATCATAAAGAATATAATTATTTAATATTTAATATATAATTCATCATTGAGACTTCTTTTATTTTCCTTTAATTTGGCTCTTTTTTTCCTTTTTCATGGCTAGTATCTTGTCTCTATTCTTTTCATAATACGACTTGCTCGCTACTCTGTATATTTCTGGATTTCTCTTGGCATGCTTGCTAGAAGCAATTGAATGTGCTTTCTTTTTTTCCTCGGGTGTGTTGTAAATCCTTTTCGGTGGCATGGTTAAGAAGATATGTTATATATTCATTATGATTTTTATTTTTTTAATTAAAATACTCAAATGTCGTAAATTTTCCTTTGGTTGCCGTGTCCGACGTTGGCCGAGGTCTTAATGACTACATTGTCCGAGGTATTAATGATTGAAAAGTAAACGTTGGCCGTCTAACATAAATACCAGTGAGAGATTGAATAAAATTCGTTTTATTAAGGGGGGTGTCCAACGTTGGCCGACGTTGGCGACCTTTTTTCAAAAACTTTCCGAGTGGGTATAAAAAAAAGGGGGGGGGGAACATTTTTTTTTTAAAAAAAAGGTCGGACAGGTCGGACAGGTTGGACATGTTAAAAATAGATAAAAAAACGCTTCTCGTCATCATGATTGCCATATGATGGATGTACCCCACCTCTCCCTCGTCTTCTGACTCTGAGTCTGACTTAGAAGAAGGCTCAATATTATCTAAACTTGGTCTTCTTCTTCGTCACTCTCTGAAGAGGAAGAGGAGGAGGACTCAGCATTCAAGCTTATCATCTTCTTCTTCTTAATGAAATCACATGCTTTCAGCTTTCTTTTCTCCTTGCTGCTCTCCTTCTTTTTCTTCTTCTTCTTCTTACTTCTCGTCTCCTCTCTCTTGTCCTGTCTGTCTGTCTTCTCAGACTGCCTGTCCTTGTCCTTCTCTCTTACCTGTCCTTTATCAGACACCCTAGCTCGTCTTCTAATAGGACACTTTACAGGGCCGTGTCCATCCTTAGGACAGTCAGTCAATTGACATTTGACAAGACAGAAAGCAATCCTATGGTCGGGGGAGAGGCAGTTCCAACACACGCCTTCCTCTTCCCCTCCTTGAGTGCTAGTTTCTGACTGAGGTAGTTTGGAGTTCCTTTTGCTCTTAGTTGCTCCTACCAGATTGATAGTGATAGGATCAGACTTAGAACTTCTTTGCCCTGAGAGATATGTCCTTGAGCGAGTTGCTCAATAACCTTTAAGAACTCTTCAAGGTTAGGTCTCTGATCAGGAAGTAAAGCTTGCCAGGTGTTTTGATGGTACCTTTTAAAAGGTTGCATGTGTTTGAGCTTCCTCATGATCATATCGGTCTTCATGATCTCAGGAATGACTCCCATCAACTTTTGGAGTCCTGCTTCTTCAAAAAGGTTGTATAGCTAGCTAGCCAAGCACTCACTTCACTGGGTTCCTTTGGGTAAGAGTGATAGACTGCTGCTTGGTCAGAAGATAACTACCCTTTTTCTAGGGTTATTTTCAAGAAAATGCCCCCTAGAAAAAGGGTCTTTAAGTTCCAAATCACCATTTTTAAACAAAGAAGAAATCAAAGAGAAATCAAGAGGAAATCAAGAAAGGAAGGAAGAATTACTTTAGCAGTCGTCGCTACCGACACCCACCTTCATTAAACAAAACCTACCATCACACATACTGTATGAGGCAGGGTTTTTAAAGTCTCCCACTACTAAATATTTCAGATATTGTAGATATTGCCCGCAAAGGGGACTAGATATTGTAGATATTGCCCGCAAAGGGGACTAGATATTGTAGATATTGCCCGCGAAGGGGACTAGATATTGTTGTTATATAAAATCAGTTATTTTGCGACCTCACCAGTAAACTCTGTTCATATTTGAACTACCCTCATTTAAGTCATTTTTTTTGTTTTATCATTAAACAGGCTTTCGTAAAAGTAGCACCCTTCTCAATGAGTGATTCAATTTTTTCAATCTTATCACTATCAATCAGTTCTCTATTCTGCTTCTTCCAATGCTTCATCAATCTTCTTGCCTTCAATCTGTCTCAATCTCTTCTTTCTTCTTCTGTCTTTCATCAAGTCTTATTCAATATCTTCTTGATCCTTCTTCTTCGTAATCAAAACTTCATCAATGGCTCCAAGTCTTTCATTCTTCTTCTCAATTCCTTCTTCATCTCTTCAATAATTTGTTCGTCTTTCTCAATCTCCTTCATCGCTTTTATCTTCATTTCGTTCAATCTTTTCGCACTATATCTATAATCCTCAAACTGTTCAATCCATTCTTCTTTCCCCTTTACGAAATCCGCTATAAGGTTAATAGACATTAAATTAAGTGGTTTTTTATTTACGAGTGAGGTCCCACAAAAACACGAAATGTGGACATCACCCCCCGAGTTATCCGGTAAAAACTTATTTATATATTGTAGGCATCACCCCCCGGATAGCCGGTAAAAAGTACCTTTTCCTGGTGACAGGTGCACCAGCTTGTTTTTCAGTATTATTTGTCCGGATTGGACATGATGCAATTTTATTCCTGGTCTGTTTTCGTTTTCCTTTTTGGCTTCACTAAGCTAATATAACGAGACATCATTCTCATCTTTTGAGGACTGTGTTTGGTTGTATTACCGACTTTTTAGGAGCTATCGTTGGGGGCATTACATTTGGAGTCCACATCACTAGGGTGATTTCTTTCTGCTTTGCCACACAGGCAACAGAGTGAATTTTCACTGACCTGTCTCACACGGGGACGTCAGACGAAAACAAATACTCCAATACAGCTCCCTCATAACTCTTTCACAAAGCAAATAATTTGATTGGTCTCAAGCAGGTGTCTCGTACTACCCTCTAGCCCAATCCATATCTGTGTGCTCACAAGGAGACATCAGATACAAACTCTCTGTCGTTCTTGCTGTTCTCCCACAGAGTCCAAGAAGAAGGAGGTGGACAGAAGAGTGAAGGAACACACACAAAACACAAACAAGCATAGGGACAGGAGCACAACACTCTACCCTTCTAGTTTGTGCATTTATCTGCATTATCTCACACATACGTCAGAGTATTTTTGCAACTCTCTGATCGTTTTCTAAAGGTAGGTCTGAGAACCTATCCGACCGACTGTCGACTTCTCAAGGAGAGCTTTTCTAGCTTCTCTATTACTATCTGTGTGTAGGTCCAAGTGCCTCATACTAGATACAATATAAAAAAGAAGGAGGAGAAAGTAATCTGAGTAAGGAGAACAAGAAATCGGAGAAAGTCTCAAAGACTATTTTTCTCAAACAAAAACAAACATACAAACAGTGTTTCATAGAGGACAGGGAATCTCACTCTACCCTCTCTGTTAGTTTCTCTCTTCACTAGTCAATCGACTGAAGGAGGAACAGAACACAAACGAACAAAAACCAAACATAGGAGCTGACACTGTCCTCCTGTTAATTACTACTACGACATCATGTCGACAGAGACCGCCGAAGTGAGTGAATTCTCGGAGGCAGAACAAAGAAGAGAAGAAGAAGAAGCAGGAGGAGGAGGAAGAGGACTGAATGAAGGAGGAGGAGGAGGAGGAGGAGATGAAGGAGTAGGAGGAGGAGTAGAAGAGGGCTGGGATGATGAAGGAAGATATGGAGGAGACGAAGATGAAGGAGGATTTGAACAAGAAGAGACGGGAAGAGGAGGAGCATATGGCAATCCCTTACCACCTGCCTACACAGGAGGAGGATGACGAAAATGATCGACTTGATTCATAATGATGGAGAGGAGATCACAGTGGAGGAACAACAGTGGGTGCAAGACCACTATGACCTCACTAAAGAAGAGTTTGATAACAGATGGGGGGAGAGAAGGATACCTATGTGTGGATCCCTCAGGATCAAAAAAGAGAGAAAAGTCGTGCTAAAAAGGATGTCTATATCCTATTATCAAACACAGCACAGCTCCTCGGCAAACTGGTCTATGATCCAGAAAAGAGAAAGAAGATACAGCATATCAAGTTTGGGGACACACACACCCACCTTGAATTACTCGATGCTATCTTTGGGGTGTACACTCAAACCCTGATTTGGGAACGTTCATACGGCCCACGATGTGAGGGTTACCTCCAGTACACAAACCCAAGAGCAACGGCCAGATTCCTCGCGACTGGTCAGGAGGCAGTCGATGTAACACAAATGAAGACCAATCTGGGTTCGAAAAACTCGAGTGGCATATTTCATTTTTTTACGATGGAAATGAAGGCCTTGGAGGAGGGGAAGGCAGAGATGGAAAAAAGCATTAAGGCAGCAGGAGAAACTCATCCTGTGATTGATAAGTTAGAGAAGACCGACAGAGTTCTGACCAAGATCAGACTGTTGATGGGTGCGTTACTGCATAAGTAGGCATGGAAGAGATGGATTCCTACCAAGGATCACTCTGTCCTTAAATCATTTAGTAACGCACCACCGGTCGCCAATAAAGCAGGTGTTGACCAATATGTGGAGAAATATAATTTTCTCAGATCTGCTTCTGAATTGGTGGCCTTTATCACTCATGCTCAAAAGCTGGTGATATCTGAGAAGAAGAAGGCGAAAGAGAATGAGGAGTTCGAGAAGACGATGAGACTGGAGAGAATGAAAGCAAAAGTGAGTGGTGCAAAGGCACACCCTCCGACATATTTGACCCCACCAGCTCCTGCCTCACCAGCTTCTGCACCCCCGGGCTCAACTACGGTGGTGGTCACAAACACGGAGAAGAAGGACAGACAAAACATCATAAATGCCTTCAAGGGGAAGAAAGGAGGAGTGGCAAGTCTCATGCTATATGCCAAGACGAGCTCAGACAAAGACTCTGATGCTTCGCTTTTGAGCAAGCTTAAAGCGATCAATGCCTGCATGAAGGCTTTTCCTTGCGACGAAACGCAGGAATACGAGGCCCTTGTTACTGTTTTTGACCAATCTCTAGCCTCGGAGGGATTCGATCTGACACAGTACAAGTTTCTGAGAAAGGAGGAGATTACGAGAAACAATGCAACAGGCCTAGACGCTCAGTGTGAACTGGGCGGTAGCTACACTCATTTCATATTTTCAATCTCATGGATACCAGCATCTCTGCACTGGTACTCTCATAGGATTTGAAATCTTTGAGACAGTGGTGATGAGTTTGAGGAGTGCTGTTGGCTTGGCGGCGAAACTTGGTTCTCTGCGGATGGACTGTTTCCTCAGTTACTGGCGCCTTGGTAATTATCTACCACCTGCAGACAGCGGTAGACAATTACCAATGCACAACGACGATGATGTGGCGTGATTGGCTGTTTTTACGCGAGATCGAACGTACTACGGAATAATTTCTTCTTTCTCGGTCTAAATTCAGTGAGGTAAATATTCAAAATTACCTCACTGCATTCAGATACGTCGAACCCTGATTTTTTTCTTTGCTTCTTCGGACGGGATCTTCTCGCTCCTTCTTTCTTGGTTCGTGATTTTGGTTTTTTCATCGCTTCTGCTCCAGCACTGAAACAAGATCAGAAGCGCTGACAAAAGCACCGTCGACGTGGTAGCTCATGCCTCAAGGATTGGTGACCACGTTTACAGTTAGGGCCAGACCACACTCCAGTCCCGCGTGGTAAAATCCCTACCTTGCTGTCAATATTTTCTCAACCATTTGTCTCCCATTGATTTCCCCATTGTGCACCCACAAGTACAATTTTTCTTGTCTTAAATATTTCAATCATCGTACTCAGGGAAATAATGAAAGGCTACACCAAGCTGGGTTCTCTGAGGATGAACTGTTGCTTGTTGGAAAATTTGTATTTCTAATTGGCGCGATTGTTGGCGACTTGGAAATGCAAATTTTCTGCGCCTGATGACAACGTTACTCGGGCGAGGTAGCATTGTTAGATAAATTGATTTTGTCTAACACTTCTACCTCGCCCGGCCGCGGATGGTCTAGTCTGATATTACAAGTACCACTGGCAGTCCTCGTATGTTTCCACGTCGTGTCATGATACTAGCTGGTCGTATAACCTACCCGTGGAAACATACGAAGACTTACACAGGTTGTACGATAGGCTTCTGCGTTACTTGTGCGCTTGGCGTGGATTACTGTTGCTGTGCAGTCTGTTTGAGCTGCCGATAGTTCTTCTGAAAACGGCAGCGCAAACAGATGCGACCTAGTTGACCTTTTCAGTAAGGTTTCCCCCTCTCAGATACTTTTAATTATGTGCACACAAAACAAAGGTCGGAGTAGGGTCTACTCCGACTTTTCAAAATTCTGTACTCTATAGTCAACCCAACACAAACCAAATTCCATTACGTATTCCTATCAATTTTTATATTTGCGATATACGAAGTATCACAAAACTGCCTTTGCAAAGCTAAAAACAAACCTTTTTGTAATTTTTCCTTCCCTCCCTCCCCCCCCCCCTAAAAAAAGCAAATCCCATTCACGAAATAATTTTTCCGACCTCTTCTACCCAGTATTGGTCTTTCAAATTGGATCTCGCATACTACCCGCGTTAACTATGCTTGTGAGGTGTCACACGGCATGCTGAGCTAGGCTAGCTTGCGCCTCTTTGCCTGCCTAATTTGGCTTTCTTATATTTGGCTGGTGGTGGTGCCCCGATGAAATGGGTCGCTATGCCCTCGGCTACTATCTCATCCCACACCCGTAGGGGGATTCGACCGTGCTGTAGATCGAATGGGTAATCCAGCACCATCCTAGGCCACGCCTGTATTTGCCACGGCGTGTAGCCTTCGGACTTGTCCGTGATGCCTTTCCAGAACGTGAGTCGCGGTATACCGGATAAAAGTCCGCGATTCCGGCTCGTCGAGGTCCTGGTGTGATCGATAGAACTGCAGTACGGGCGGCTCGGCTTTGATCGCCTTGCTTGTGCGCGTGACCCGAGTCTGCGGCTCCCATCCTCTCACTTTCATGAGGAAGAAATCGTTGAGGCAATCGTCGCCGATATGTGCCTCTGGTGGCCGAAGAAGGTATATCTTTCCGACGTGCCAGTGCATGGTTTTCACGTCGACGGCCGACCTCAGCTTTGATTCAGCTGGTGGGCGTCTTGGCACCGGTCCAACCTTCTCCTCCTGTTCCGACTGCAGGTGGCTGTTCGGTCCTGGCGCGATAACGTCCCCCTCGGAAGCGTCGGCTTGTTCAGCCGCGACTTTTTCGGCTTCGTTGTTATTCGCATCATTCCCCTCGGCTACGGCCGGCAAGGGCTGTGTCGGGTTCTCTTTCGCCTCGGCCGTCTTGTCTCGGCGCTTGGGCGGCGACCTTAGACTGTGTTCCAGCTTCTGTACCGCTTCCGTCATCGTTTTGTTACGATCCAGCGTGGGGTTAAAACGCATCAGCCGCCGTACATGTACTACTAGCGTCTTACCCTTTCCCTGTATTCGGTATGTCAAAGCACCTACTTGTTCTACGACAGTGTAAGGGCCTGGCCACATCGGGAAGAGTTTGACGCTAACCAAGTTGGGTACCTGGGGCACGTACAGGAAGACTAGTCCCCTTTATGGTATTCCCCCGACTCATACTTGACTTTGTTCGGCGTCTGCTGGTTTTGTTTGTAAGCCTCTTCGGCCTCCCGCGCCTTCATGACGTAGTGTCTGGCTTCCGCCATGACTTGTAGGCGACAGGCCATCAGCTCATCATGCTCCAAAAAGCCTCCTTCCGGGAGGTTTGGTAACACCAGCTCCTCCGGAATCCTCAAGTGCTGCCCGTATACCAGGAGATTTGGGGAAGCGCCCGTGGCTTTTCCGCCCAATGCCCTCGATGCGGTGTTGTTCATGGAGAACACAAAAGAATGTAAGGCCTTATGCCATATGTGCTGATTATCGCGACAATACTACTGGAGCGCGGCCTTGAGCGGTCTATGGACCCTCTCAATTTTGCCGTTGCTCTCTGGTGAATAGGCAGTTACGTATTTCCACTAAAAGCCCCACACTGTGGACAGCCGAGCGGAGAGTTCATTTGTAAACTCCGATCCCCGATCGCTGTACACATTTTTCGGCACTCCGGTATATCGGAAGACATGGTCGACCAGGGCCTCGCATGTCGATTCCGCATCCTTTTCCACAACTGGTACCGCGAACACATAATTCGAGAAGCGGTCTATGGCTGTCAGGATGTACCGATAATTGTGGGTCTCCGCTCGCGGTAGCGGTCCTACGTAATCAACATGCAAAGTTTCGAATAGGTTCTCAACAAGCTTGTATTTGCCATAAAGGCCGCTCTGAGCGTTGTTATGTGGTGTCTTGGTTTGCTTGCAGTGTTCGCATGTGTCGACTGTGTCGGCAATGGATTTCTGCATGCCATGCCACCAAAACCTGCGTGAAATAAACCATGACATTTTATCCCTTTCCGTGTGTGATTTGAGAGCAGAGCGGTAAGTGGCTAAAAGGATCGCCTTGCGTAACTGGGTTGGTACCCACAGTATCCACTTTGAAGGCGTCTTTTCCCACTTACCGCCTGGCACTGCCCCCTTATACCACAGGAGGTTATCATGCCAGGTCATCGTTTTCTTATGGGCTCTTATTTCTCTCGTCTCAGGGTTTGCTATCGGGTCAATAGCGTGAGCAATGAAGGGGCCCCATTCCTTAGAGCTCTTTGCCAACTGACAAAACACCTCGGGGCTCGCCACCGTCATATCCATGTCATCCAGCTGGAGAGCACTGGTGACTAGGCTTATAGGCCCCTCTGTTCGGTGTGTTCGCTCGGCAGCCGCGATAATCCCCGACCTTTCAGGGTGAACATGCTGGGGTACCCAGAACGACTGCGTCCTATACGCGAAAAATGCGTTAAAGGAGTGTTCATGTTCATGGGTCTGACCCGGCCTTATATCTCCCTCGCTGAGGATGTCCGACTGGGTGTCGATCTCCTCCAGCAGGTCTTGCCAGTCCTCAGCTTCGTGTTGCGCGCAGCACACGCGACGTATGCATTGCAGCTGGTCCAACAGTCCAGCTTGAGAATCGGGTCTATATCCCGGTGTCCAGCTTTGCGCGTTGGTGGCCATGTGTGCCATCCCCGCCAGCAACGTGTCTTTGAAATGTGCTGTATGCTCCGTGGCCGTCCAGTCATCATCGGCTGTCCATCCGACTAGGCAGGCCGTGGGAGTTTCTAATGCAAAGCGGTCTAATCCGTCGCCTACAGAGCCTTTCACCCGATCCATCCGTGATAGGCTATCTGGGACCGTATTTTATTTAGATTTAATTTACTCGATGGTGAAATCATACAAGGCCAGCTCCGACTGCCATCGGGCCAGTCGTCCCGTATGTTCTCGGTCCATGAGCCATCTAAGGTTGGCATGATCTGTTTGAATCAATATGTTCGGAGCCGACTGAACGCCCAAACTATCGCCAATGCTTCGCGTTGTCTGGTGCAGTAGTTGACTTGTTCGGGCGTCAACTTCTTGCTGACGAACATGATCGGTCTCAACTGTTTGTGGTCAGAATCGTATTGTTGTAAGACGGCCCCGACCGCGTATTTCGACGCGTCAGTTGCTACAACAAACGCTTCTCAAAGTCGGGGAGAACGAAGACTGATCCGCCCTCTGTGAGGGGGTCTCGTGTCAACGCCTCCTTGAGCTTTGTGTATACCTCCGCCGCCTTTGGCGGCCATTCGCCATCCGGGTCGCTGTGAAGGCAGAAGTCCCGTAATGGTTTGACAAAGTCCTGGAAGTTCGGAATAAACTCCGAGTACACCTGTGTCATACAGAGGAAGGAATGCAGCGCTGTGCGTGTGTTGGGCGTGGAAGGGAACGGATAGCGTCCCGCTTCTCCGGCTTCAACACTATTACCCCATCCTTGACTCTGTACCCTAGATAATCGATGTGGTCCTTAGCGAACGAACACTTCTCTAGGTTCAACGGCCGAAGGCTTCTAGGCGTCTCAAGATGTCCGACACGTGAGCCAGGTGCTCCGCTTCTGTCTTTGAATAAATAACGATATCATCGATGTAACAAAAGCTATACTGGTTAGTATGTCCGTAAGTTTCGGTGAACTTCGGATCACCGTACTTCGGGTCGGACAGAGCCTGATTCATGCAATCCTGAAAGATAGCCGGGGCAGTTTTCAATCCCATCAGGAGGACTCTCCACTGGTACAGTCTCCCGCCGACGGCGAAGGCCGTCAGTGCCCGACTCTCCACATCCAAAGGGATGTTCCAGAATCCATTCTTCAAATCTAGCTTTGTAAAGAACTTAGCATCCCGGAGTCGGTTGAGGCCATCCCGCATACGGGGGATTGGCGCCTCAACGCTCTTGATGATCTTATTGAGCCTCGTGTAATTGATGCAAAATCGTTGCTTGCCATCCGGCTTTGGCGCAAGCCGAACCGGTGATCGGTACTCCGACCATGACGGTTCTATTAGCCGTTTAGCCAACATATCTTGGATCATTTCCTCGCAGATATGCTCCTCCTTGTAACTGAGGCGCGATCCGCGGAGACGAGGCATCGTCTGTCCCACTTGTCGCTCTATCTTAGCGTCACGCCGCCGGCTACAAGGGATCCAAAAAGTGTCTTATTCTTCAGAAACTGAGCCTTGAGATCCCGAACAAAGTCTGGTGACCCTTACTGTCGCGCCACGACTTCGTCGATGATCTCTTCGACCGGTTTCTGGTCTCTCGGGTCATCCGGGTACTCTAAGATAGAGTCCGGATCCTCAACCTCATCTTTCGCGTCCCTGCCTGGGTATCGCGTGGTGGACTGGTTGTCCCATGTTGCAAATTCCTGAAGTTCTACTAACATATCGGCGTATTGTTTCGCTGCCGACTTGTGAAAGAACCCCGGAAAGATCTGAAAGGCAATCTCCCGCATGTCATCCACCTTTCGGATCAATAGTTTGGTTCTGTATGCCAGACCATCCTGCCTTGATCCTAATCGGAATGCCATGAGTGGTTTAGCCTGTCGACTAGGTATCGGTATTGGGTCATCGACCACCCTATACAATACAACCCTCCACCACATCACGGTGGGGTGTATCGGGTATAATGATGATGTCTTCGCCCCGACCCAACCTGTCAGCCAGGAGTTTCGGCACCTTCGATAGGTTCTCGGTTTGTATGGGCTCCGATCCCTTATACCATAGTTTTAACTTTTCCATCACATTATCGTCCTCTGTGAGGCGTTTAGATGCATGGAAAACCAAGCTCGATTTGACCCCTCTGAATTCATGTGGCCGTTTCTGCCCACCCCCATATAAGTAGGTTTGGTCAAAGCCGTGCCATGATTCATCCTGCTTCCGCAGCAGCAAGATTTGGGCCTCGCGCTCAGCTGCTAAATCCTCGAAGCCCGCCCATGGGCCGGTCAGCTCCGGGACGTAAACATTCCTGTATACCCATGCTGTGCCAGCGGGCGTAACACGCTGTTGTGTCCGTATATCATGCGGTATGGGGGGTGCGGGTGGGATCAAGTCACCTGCGCTCTCCCCCTATACGGGTGATCTACCGGACGTTTTGGACTAGGGTTAAGTATGGGGTATTCCGCCACATGTCGGCCCCTTCCATACTTAATAACATCCTGCCCCAATAAAAGCTGAGCTTCCATCATCTTCAGATCAGGTTTACCCAGCACTATTGTTCCCGGGAAATCTGGCACCACCAAGAAGTGTATTGTGTATGTCATGCCAGTCGGAAATTCCACCTTCAACGGAATACGACCAATGATCGCACTTCTTCCGTCGTTAGCACCCCGGATATATCCGAGCTTCCCCTCGCGCGTGAAATCAAATAACTTTCCGAATTTATTTATAAATCTTTTACCCGCGAAGGTGATTTGTGCCATGCTATCGTTACCGGTGTCCAGGTGGGCGTTGAGCTCCCGCCAGAATAGACGGGTGTAGCTCATGTCCCTTGCCTCCGCTGCGGGAGGTCCTGGGGTTCGGCTGTCGAGATGAGTGCTTGTTGCAGCTCCATCTCAGCATACCTGCGCGCCCTCCGGCGTTGAGCATCACCAAGCTTGTCCGGGTCCACCAAGGGCGTTACTCCCATCTGGCTTACGACCGCCGGAGCAACGCTTGGGCCATCCCGTGGGCCCGGGAGCACTACAGAGTTCTGTGCTGTGAATGGTGACAGTATACATATTGTCTGTGTGTGGGGGTAATGCATGGTCAATATGCGGTATAACTAAACATTCGACAATCTTGGGGGTATCCCTTTTTCCGAAATTTTCCATGAAGTATATGGACTTTTTTGAAAACGTGTGGAAATGAAAGGAAATGAATTCCCTGATTGCAGAACATATAAAAATAATATTAAAATATGTTTTTATTAATTGTAATACACTTTAACTTCATCTTCAGAGGTGGGCAGGAACCGGTCCGACACGGTAATTTTTCTACTTTTTCGTAGTCCCGGCTACCATGAATCTATGATGATAACAATGCCGAACATGCAGAATTTGCTTTTACTGTTTATTCTTGCTTATATTAAGCATTTTACTATATTAAGACATGGTTTTACCTTCAAAAAATTCTGTTTGCCCGCTGTGACGTACGCTGGTACGTAGAGGGGGGAGGGGGGGGGGTGGGGGGGGGGAATGGGTCGGAGGGAGGACGCTTCACATCAGATTCTGGTGCATTATCAGAGTTAAACAAATTTCTAATTTCAGTTTTTAGAAGAAGCGTTACAGTTGCAGTTGCCCTAGACAAAAACCATTATGAAAAAGTCGGACCCAGAAAAATTCATTCAAAAAAAATAATCACATACGACCACGTCCACGTCCACGTCCACGTCCACCCGCAGCACGACGTGCGCGGCGACGTCCGCGCAAACGGATTCCTGAGTTACGCATTCTCCGACTTGCGTCGGAGCGATCTGAATCATCTACAATATGGATAGCATCATGTTAAGGAGGAGAAGAACAAGAAGAAGAAGAAGAAGAAGAAGAAGAAGAAGAAGAAGAAGAAGAAGAAGAAGAAGAAGAAGAAGAAGAAGAAGAAGAAAACTAATACCATGCTTTTCTTCCTCTGAACCAGAAGATCGATCAGACGATGAGTCAGTTGATGAACTGGAAGATGAAGTATCAGATAAGTCATCCTCTGAATCTGCCACTGGTTCTGCAGGCTGAGCAGCACCAAGCTCTTCTTCCTCAGGGAACCCACAGTCGCATCGTTCGAAATGGTTCCACGCTTGTTCAATAAGCTCTGCCTTCTTGAACTGTTTCCGATCGGAGTTTTGCGTTGCAACACCATGCATTCTCATCCATGATTTCAATTCGCTAACTACCATCTGCTTGGACGCAAATTGCTTTTTTTCCTCTGACGATCTTAGCAACGTGAGAATTTTCCGCCAAGGCTCAGAAGCATTTCCAAATGCTAAATCCTGCTCCTGCTTTTCTTCGCTAGTAAGCTGTCTTGCACCACGCCATCTCGGGTGAGCTGGAGGACGTCCTTCATTAACAAAATAAGTGCGTGGTAAGGACAGCAGCTCTTCATCGGTCAAACGCGTAAGTGCGTTCATTTTCTCCTGTCGTTCTTGAGGCAACTCCATCCAATTTACAGGTAGCTCGTCGATCAATCGAAATTCTGCTCTCCATTCCTTGCCTTTTGCATCGACACAGGACATATGAGCAGGACGGCCGGGCAGGCCGCCTTCGAAGTAATCTCCATCCACCTCTACTCTGGTCAAATTTCCACCTGCTAACATTTCCTCCACATGTGCTCGCTCATCCGGCCCTAGGTATTTAGTAGCCAAAGCACGAATATCCTTCTTCAGGCGCGGATTGACGAAGTAGCCGACTGGAAGCTTGGGAGGCATGTCGGTCGCTGTCATAAATAGAGAGAGAGATAGATAGATAGAACGAGAGAAAGAGAGAGAGAGATATATATATATATATATATAGAGAGAGAGAGAAAGAGAAAGATAGATAATATTATTACCGGGGCGTCCGATAAACAAATTGATCGGTTCTCCTCTGGGATCATCACGCACTCCATGAAAATCCTGTGCGTCTCCCCAAGTAGCGATCTCTACAGTCGGCAAAGCGTCAGGATCTTTCTTGGTGATTCTATATGCCAAGGGTTTGTTGTAGTTTTTGAAACTCTTGTTCATACACGGGCTAAAATGAGTCATCCAGTCGTAGTTACATCCGAGAACAACCAGCACATGCCTCTTCTTGTGCTGCTTCTTGAATGCAAGAATGAGCTTTAATAACGCTTGAGCGATGTTAGTTGTCAGGAAGGTGCTCTTCCACCCGATATCCATAACTCGAAATTCCTGATCATCTCCATCGTGCCCGTGCCCTGGTGGCTTGCGATGTGACTCTACTTGGAAACGGATTCCTCTGTCAACGACATTGAGCCCAAGGAAACCCAGCATCGCCCACGCGGTGTTATCACCAGCTCCGTCCCACTCAAGATATAATTTCCACGCTTGCATTGTGCGAGGGTTCCAAAGTTGCCAATGTAAAAGTGCGGCAAGCATAGTAATGTTGCTGTTCGCGCCGTGTTCTACCGCGCCTTCAAGGTACGTCAGAATAAAATGCGTATCGGTAGTGTAGCAGGTATTGATTCCAACGCAAAGGCGAAACACAATTTTTCCTTTGAAATCTTTCGCGGCGCGGCGGCAAGATGGGATCTTCACTGGCGGTTTCATATCGGCTGATATGACTGTGGCAGCAAAATCTGCTGGTGCTGCCTTCTTGCGCTGCATGCTGGCAACGCGGCACGCCCTGTGAATTTTGTGATGAAGCCTGCTACGGCGACGCCATTCTTGAGCTTCTACTTCAGTCCTGAAACCGTTAGAATGATCAGCAGCAAGCTCTGTGCAGATCTCGCATTTTGAGAAATCTCCTTCTGCAAAACAAACCTGTAATAAGTAATGATAACGAAAATATGCATAATACCTCTGACAAACTTGACGTGCGGAAAATCCATGCGCCAAACTTTGTTGATCGTATTGTCTGTCGGAGGATTATTTGGATCAACTCGTTTCGAACAACCAAACCGAAGGCACATATCTTTCCAATTCTCGCGAACATAGTTTTGGACTCCTGCGTCCTGAGCCATTTCTTGCATCCTCCATATTCCGTCGCTGCATATCTCCGGGTAACTCTCCATGAACTTCTCGCAGAGTAATACTGCTACCACATCTTCTGTTTCAGGAACGGTTGAGTAGCTTTTTGTCAAAACCTTCGTGTTATTTGCAAGAAGTTTGTGTGCTCTTGACAAAACTTTATCACCGATCCCGTAGATACGCTGCCAGGCTACTTTGCACACAGCCTCCGTTAAATACATATACTGAAACGATCCAGTTTTTGTTTGAAACGATTCAAGCTGCGAAGCTGCCCAAGAATAAAGCTCACTGAGAGACGATGACGCATTCTTCGCTCTCGTGTAAAGCACATCACGCGTGTCGATAAATGAATAACACTTCCACTTTTTGCAGCAGACAGACTTAACTTCCCTGTCCAAGTCGGCGAAGGTAATCCCCAACAGTTTTTGGAGCGCAGACGGTCTCTGAAGCTTCACTGCACCTTTCGTGCGACTTTTCATCGTGTAGGGGCGCGTTGGATTCTTACGTGGTCTGCTGTAAGGAATTGGTGATAATCTCATGATGTTATACAACAGCTCATTCGATTCCATAAGCTCGTCGAAGTTCAATCGAAGCTCGTTGGATAATTCCGCATCGTCCACGCCGACCAGAGGAGGAAGCAATCCAGGGTTGATAGATGCAGCATCACCGTTTGAATCCGTATCTGAACACTCTTCGTCGACGTTCTACGCAAACAAGATCGCTTATGAACATTAACCAGCATGAACATAGACAGGTAGAGAAAAAAAATTACCATGGAGCCAGTAGGAAGATATAGTCTAGAGCTGCTGCAGCTACTAACATCATATCCTGTAGTGACAGTAGAACTGTCTGACTGTTTCCAGCTGTCGAGGTTAGCATCAACGTCAGGAACACCTGCCTGTAAAAAAGAATCTTCTCAGTAATAATTTTCATTTATTTATTTTTTACCTGTGCATCACTCAAGCTTGATTTTTCTGTGATGACTGTAATGTCCGAGCTTTCCCTGGGCAGAAGCGTGCGGCGACTATCTGAAATTGAGGACACGCTGTCGAGAAGCTTCCTCTTTTTTTCCGGCGGAATAGATGATGACCTGGAGAGCGGTTGCTTTCCATCAGAACTAATACTGCTGACCGACGCTAAAAGTTCAACCTTTGCTTCATGAAGCAAGGAAATTGACTTAAGTGGAAGCGGATGTTCTTTCTCAGGAACGATGAAACATACATGACCAATGTCAGTCTCGAACAGGAAAACTGGGATTTTAGCTCCTTCCTTGGCAGCCTCTTTCAACCAGACCGGATGTGCATCGCTTGGCAGCGTAGCTATCTCTAGGTCTGGATTAGGTGCATAGCTGAGCAAAATCTCTTGATCTTTCGATATTGCGGTGGTGACAGTCACAATAGGAGTACCCTTGCTGACCTGACATTATTTACAACAATATTTATAGAAAAAATACAACACACGTAACAAAAACTTACATTGCATGGATGTATGTAACAACTAACATAATTTACCTTCACGTTCGGTCGGCAAGTGTCATCGTCGAGCTTGTTGAACCCTTGCGATGAAGAGTTGATGCGATGCATTGCATTCCTGCTCGATTCGTTAATGAATTTAATTGGATGCATCCCTGTTTGCAGGGAACTCCCAATTTTCATAGTGAAATGATCAGAAAATGCAGCATGATCTGCAGCACGCAAAGACTTTCCTCCTGGTTCGAGGAGCCCAAGCTGAAAAGAAGGAGGAAGGTATTTATCAGCAAAGACTCCGTAGCCACCACCACGGTGTGCCACATATATCGGCGCCTTGCTAGCCCTCAGCATGGCATACCTAAAGTTTGAAATACACATGAAAAAAATGGCAGCGCTTCCCGTTAGAGGGAATCACTAAAAAAAAAAAAGGACAGAGAAAGGCTCACTGATAGAAGGCCACACACACTAGCTAGTTATACTAAAGCTAGTATCTATACTCCCCTCTTTAAACTATGCTATATAATAATAATAATAATAATAATAATAATAGTGCTTCTCTGTCAATGGCTGATGCATTTCTGCACATGCGCCTCCATCGTCTCACCCGTGAGGGGAGTACGAAGAATTGACGATAAGCTCTAATGACACCCCCGCAAGGGCAGTTCCAACACTTCCAGACGGGCCGGTATGTTCAATGAAAATACTGGTCCAGAAATAGACCGGTATGTTCAATGAAAATACTGGTGGCACCGACGGGAATCGAACTGGCGACAGGGCCCAGATGGTAGAACTTGACCACTGGGCTATCACGGTGTCCATAATAATAATAATAATAATAATAATAATAATAATAATAATAATAATAATAATAATAACAATAATAACAATAATAATAATAATAATAATAGATTTATCAGTCAATTGGCCTTTGATCCTGTCGGACATGTGCCTCCATTGGTAGCACGGGGCCGTTCGGTGACGCGGCTCCGCTCCAAAGACTCAATAATAATAATAATAATAATAATAATAATAATAATAATAATAATAATAATAATAATAATAATAATAATAGTGCTTCTCAGTCAATGGCGAATGCATTTCTGCACATGTGCCTCCATCGTCTCACCCGTGAGGGGAGTACGAAGATTTGACGATAGGCTCTACTGACACCCCCGCAAGGCAGCTCCAAGCAACAATAATAATAATAATAATAATAATAATAATAATAATAGTGCTTCTCTGTCAATGGCTGATGCATTTCTGCACATGCGCCTCCATCGTCTCACCCGTGAGGGGAGTACGAAGAATTGACGATAGGCTCTAATGACATCCCCGCAAGGGCAGTTCCAACACTTCCAGACGGACCGGTATGTTCAATGAAAACACTGGTCCAGACGGATCGGTATGTTCAATGAAAATACTGGTGGCACCGACGGGAATCGAACTGGCGACAGGGCCCAAATGGTAGAACTTGACCACTGGGCTATCACGGTGTCTATAATAATAATAATAATAATAATAATAATAATAATAATAATAATAATATATTGAAGAGGAAATGCAAAATCATGCCGGTCAGTTTCACAAACTTTTGTGCAG
>WBZZ01006783.1:0-22500 GCA_019918135.1 Paulinella micropora | reverse complement strand
TTATTATTATTATTATCATTATTATTATTATTATTATTATTATTATTATTATTACTGGATACTGTAGCATAGTTTACAGAAAGGAGTTAGTTACTAGCTTTAGTATAGTTAGCTAGTGTGTGTGGCCTTCTATCAGTGAGCCTTTCCCTGTCTTTTTTTTTCGAGTATAATCCCTCTAACGGGAAGCGCTGTCATTTTTTTTTAATTTCATACTGTTATTATTATTATTATTATTATTATTATTATTATTATTATTATTATTATTATTTGGACACCGTGATAGCCCAGTGGTCAAGTTCTACCATCTGAGCCCTGTCGCCAGTTCGATTCCCGTCGGTGCCACCAGTATTTTCATTGAACATACCGGTCTATTTCTGGACCAGTATTTTCATTGAACATACCGGCCCGTCTGGAAGTGTTGGAACTGCCCTTGCGGGGGTGTCATTAGAGCTGATCGTCAATTCTTCGTACTCCCCTCACGGGTGAGACGATGGAGGCGCATGTGCAGAAATGCATCAGCCATTGACAGAGAGGCACTATTATTATTATTATTATTATTATTATTATTATTATTATTATTATTATTATTATTATTATTATTATTTTGGACACCGTGATAGCCCAGTGGTCAAGTTCTACCATCTGGGCCCTGTCGCCAGTTCGATTCCCGTCGGTGCCACCGGTATTTTCATTGAACATACCGATCCGTCTGGACCAGTATTTTCATTGAACATACCGGCCCGTCTGGAAGTGTTGGAACTGCCCTTGCGGGGGTGTCATTAGAGCTTATCGTCAATTCTTCGTACTCCCCTCACGGGTGAGACGATGGAGGCGCATGTGCAGAAATGCAGCCATTGACAGAGAAGCACTATTATTATTATTATTATTATTATTATTATTATTATTATTATTTTATTATTATTATTATTATTATTATTATTATTATTATTATTATTATTATTATTATATTATTATTATTATTATGTGGCACCGCGATAGCCCAGTGGTTAAGGTCTACCATCTGGGACCTGTCGCCAGTTCGATTCCCGTCGGTGCCAGTATTTTCAAAGGATATTTTCTTTGAAAGTATTGGTCTGTCTGGAAGGCTTGGAGCTGCCTTGCGGGGATGTCAGTAGAGCCTATAGTCAAATCTTCGTACTCCCCTCGCGGGTGAGACGATGGAGGCACATGTGCAGAAATGCATTCGCCATTGACTGAGAAGCACTATTATTATTATTATTATTATTATTATTATTATTATTATTATTATTATTATTATTATTATTATTATTATTATTATTATTATTATTATTATTATTATTATTATTATTATGGACACCGTGATAGCCCAGTGGTCAAGTTCTACCATCTGGGCCCTGTCGCCAGTTCGATTCCCGTCGGTGCCACCAGTATTTTCATTGAACATACCGGTCCGTCTGGAAGTGTTGGAACTGCCCTTGCGGGGGTGTCATTAGAGCCTATCGTCAATTCTTCGTACTCTCCTCACGGGTGAGACGATGGAGGCGCATGTGCAGATTTGCATCAGCCATTGACAGAGAAGCACTATTATTATTATTATTATTATTATTATTATTATTATTATTATTATTATTATTATTATTATTATTATTATTATTATTAGCTTTTTCTTCTGTTCCTCTTTTATTATTTATTATTATTATTATTATTATTATTATTATTATTATTATTATTATTATTATTATTATTCAGCCCAATGGCCTCAAGGCGTTAAACTGTGACGCTAACTCATAACCCTTTGGTGGTAGATGCTGGGGAGGAGGGTCGTTGCGCGCGTAAAAGATCTTAAACTCCGCATATGCTGGTTGATAGCCCAGGACCCAGCAGACACCAGATTGTTATGGGTGGGGTTTTGAGGCAGCTCTAGCAACCGCGCTTGGTGTATGCACTTGCACATTCGGTGACGTCTTGCAAGAGGTTGCTGGGACTGCGGAATAACCTCGGCTTAGTGCAGTCTTGCCCTCACTGACAGGAGCTCCATCGGTGGCCCCGATCATCAGGCGAGAGACTGACACGGGGGGGTGGAGGACCTCGAAAAAGGGTATTGGAGGCTTATGTCCGTTGAGGATATGCCATTAGCTGCATCAGTACGCCTCAGATATAGTATTATTATTATTATTATTATTATTATTATTATTATTATTATTATTATTATTATTATTATTATTATTATTATTATTATTCAGCCCAATGGCCTCAAGGCGTTAAACTGTGACGCCAACTCATAACCCTTTGGTGGTAGATGCTGGGGAGGAGGGTTGTTGCGCGCGTAAAAGATCTTAAACTCCGCATATGCTGGTTGATAGCCCAGGACCCAGCAGACACCAGATTGTTATGGGTGGGGTTTCGAGGCAGCTCTAGCAACCGCGCTTGGTGTATGCACTTGCACATTCGGTGACGTCTTGCAAGAGGTTGCTGGGACTGCGGAATAACCTCGGCTTAGTGCAGTCTTGCCCTCAGGAGCTCCATCGGTGGCCCCGATCATCAGGCGAGAGACTGACACGGGGGGGTGGAGGACCTCGAAAAAGGGTATTGGAGGCTTATGTCCGTTGAGGATATGCCATTAGCTGCATCAGTACGCCTCAGATATAGTATTATTATTATTATTTAGGGAGTACATAGGCCATCGGTCCCTTTCCATGGGCTGATTGGTATAAAGCTCCTAGATTAATGTTCTATGCCGTCACTTCCTTTATTCCACCGATTGGTGTGGAGACTTTCCTTATGGAATGGAGGACTGGATGCACATGGCCTTTTGGCTCAGCAATTGGCAGACGATACATATTATTATTATTATTATTATTATTATTATTATTATTATTATATTGTTATTATTATTATTCGATAGCATAGTTTAGAGAGGGGAGTATAGATACTTAGCTTTAGTATAGTTAGCTAGTGTGTGTGGCCTTCTATCAGTTATCAGTGAGCCTTTCCCTGTTTTTTTTTTCGAGTATATTTCTTCTAACGGGAAGCGCTGCCATTTTTTTTTAATTTAAACTCTCTTTTTATTATTATTATTATTATTCCTCTTTTGCTGCTGCTTTAATTAGCTTGCTCTTTAAGTTCACATCCGAGGACAACAAACATCGGGAGGGGGCGCTCGCGCTCGACGTTGCACTTACAAAGTACAACAATTTCGAACTGAAGGCGTCCACGCAAGTGGAGACATGTGAGGGTGAAACTTCACCTTGTGCTCCCGGGTCTTTTTCCCTATAAGTATGAAAGATTTTTATAAACTGATTGTTTATTTTTTATTTGCAGGCTCTTCATTGTCTTTCCCATTGGTTGGCGCAAGAAGACTCCTGCGCAAGTCAATCGAGGTACTGTATGTTTTTCAAAATTCACAAGCTGCACATATTTTTTATACTTGGATGTTGCAGGATCGAAGCGCTTCATTTTTGCTGCGCGCGAGGTCGACACTGACGGCGATGGCAAGGCTGACGAAATCCAATATCAGCTCATGGGTTTTTTTGGTTTTAACCTTAAACACTCTTGCATGCTTGATCCGTCGCCGATGGACTTCGAGAAGCAGGTGAAGCCCGCGTGGCTCCTCTACGTCGGTAACCCCACGAACCCGCCTATGATTTGCAACTGGCGGAAGCGGGAGCTTTTGCTTCTGTACGAAGCAAACAAGGTCATTTCTTCTTCTTCTTCTTCTTCTTCTTCTTCTTCCTCTTCTTCTTCCATTTTTCTTTTTCTTCTTCATATACATGTTATTATTCTTTTTCTCCACCAGCTCCATCTTTTTTTTTTTTTTTTTTTTTTTTTTTTTTTTTTTTTGTTGTTTTTGTTTTTTTTGGCATCTTCCTTTTCTTTATTTTGCATATTTACTGCATGCTCGCCTGAAACGTTAGAAGAAGAATCAAAAAAAGGGCCCGACTGAGCCTCGCTCTTCGGGCAGGCCAAAAAAACTGAGATTCGGTAGCAACATTGTATGTAATGAAAAATGAAGGATGTATGTAATATTGTTTGGTTCTTTGTGCAGAATCCATCGACGTCGACGATGTTCCAGACGTTCCAGACGTCCCTGAAGAAGAAGAGACCCCTGAGCCTCCTATGCCTAAGGGGTCCAGCAAGAAAAAGCCAGGTACTAGCAAATTTCATCTTTTTTTGTGTGCTTTTTTTTCAGTGTTTCTAATTTCTGACGTGACTAGGCAAGCCGAAGTCCAAAAAGCCCGCGGTCGACGCTGATGAAGTGGACATGTCGTTGGAGGTATAATCTTTCCTACTCCTTCTTCTTCTTTTTCTTTTTTTTTGTGAGGGGGGGGGCCCCCGGGGGGGGGGGGTCAAAAGGTCTCTTTGGGCGCCGCAGCATATAGTTTAGAGAGGGGAGTATAGCTACTAGCTTTAGTATGGCTAGCTAGTGTGTGTGGCATTCTATCAGTGAGCCTTTCCCTGTCTTTTTTTTTCCGAGTATAATCTCTCTAACGGGAAGCGCTGACATTTTTTTTTCAAACTTTATTATTATTATTATTATTATTATTATTATTAATGGAGGCACATGTCCAGGATCTGGATCTGATGCTATAGTCTGAGGAAGCCTATTATTATTATTATTATTATTATTATTATTATTATTATTATTATTATTATTTAGGGAGTACATAGGCCATCGGTCCCTTTCCATGGGCTGATTGGTATAAAGCTCCTAGAGTGATGTTCTATGCCGTCACTTCCTTTATTCCACCGATTGGTGTGGAGACTTTCCTTATGGAATGGAGGACTGGATGCACATGGCCTTTTGTCTCAGCAATTGGCAGGAGATATACTATTATTATTATTATTATTATTATTATTATTATTATTATTATTATTATTATTATTCTTTGTTGTTGTTGTTGTCGTTGCTGTTGGTTTGTTCTGCCACTGCCTTGTTCGCAAGAAATGAACGACTTCTTTCAAAACAACGGCGACCGGTATTATATTCAGGGTAGTTCGTCCGCCGGCGTGTCGAAAGAAGTCGTTCAGGATCTTGTGAACAAGGCAATGTCAGAACAAGCCGCATCCATTAAGGAAATGCTAGCAGAAGAAAGAAAGTTGAGAGAGGAGGAAAGGAAGAAAAAAGAAGCGCAAGATCGGAAGGAAAAAGAGGCGCAAGAGAAGCGACAACGGGAAGAGGAGAGAAGAAAGAGGAAGAATTCGAAGAAGGAGAAGGAGGAGGAGGAGGAGGAGGAGGAGGAAAGCTCAGAAGAAGAGAACGAGAGAGTGAAGAAGAAGATGAAGAAGAATAACAAGAACAAGAAAAACTATGATGATAATGATAACAACAACAACAACATCAGCAACAACAACAGCAACAACAACAACAACAACAACAAAAATAGTAAGAGCGAGAGAGAAAGCTTGCTGGAGGATCTCATCGCGCGGATGGCAGCTGGCGCTCTGTCTGCTGGTAACTCACCTTCCACCCCCCAACGCGGCACCGGTCTCACCGCTCCCAGCTCACCTAACGCATGGGAGTTTGTTTTAGCATCGCTTGCGCTGACTCGGCGCTAACTTCAAATGCACGCACCAGGTAGTTTGCATAGCTTTCACTTTTCTCCTTCATCTGAAAGATGTTTGAATTTGTTTTGTGTTTTTTTTCTTTGTAGTAGTGTAGTATTAATCGTAATTTTTTGCACTGGCAGGTTTGTTATGGTCGAAAGCGTGATTAAGAACGTTTGTCGCGTGCAAGAGTTAAACAAACTTCTAATTTAGTTAGTATGATATTACGGAGTTAGATTTATTATTTTTTTTAGTAATTAAAGAAATTTTGTTGTAGAATCTATGTATTTTGCGTGGCGACATCGCACTTCTCTTCCTCCCCCGTTCCCCCCTCCCCCCTCCCCCCCCCCCCCGGGGGGAATTTATTGTAGGTAAAAGCAATGTTTATTATCATAATAAAGTAAAATGCTTAATGTAAACAAAGGTAAACAAACTTAAAAGCAAATTCTGCATGTTGGGCATTGTTATCATCATAGATTCATAGTAGCCGGGACTATGAAAAAGGAGAAAGATTACCGTGTCGGACCGGTTCCTGCCCACCTCTGAAGATGAAGTTAAAGTGTATTACAATTAATAAAAACATGTTTTAATATTATTTTTATATGTTCTGCAATCAGTGAATTGATTTCCTTTCATTTCCACACGTTTTCAAAAAAGTCCATATACTTCATGGAAAATTTCGGAAAAAGGGATACCCCCAAGATTGTCGAATGTTTAGTTGTATATTCGGGTGATTAATATCGGAACCGGCCACCGTTCCCGCTAGTCGAACACCACGACCGAGCAAAGACCGTTGAGGTGCTATTTGTCGTTTTGCCCTGGCTTTATTAATGTTAATCACCTTGTTCTCAAAAATGGCTGTTTTCTGTAGTGAGGCGACTGGGATGGAACCTGCCTTGCTTACGCAGGTGTAACATTTTTTTCGGAAGGAGGCATGTCTACGTTTGAAGCTAAATGAAGCTATATGAAGTCGATTTTTTCAAAACATTATAAAATTACGTAAATCATTGCAAATTAACAGGAAAACAATAAAAACATTTTAATTTGATTAATTTTACTTAATTTCCCTCACTTATGAGGTCCGGGTGGCACCTGGGCCTACCGCACCGGCCACTACTACCGGGGGGGGGGAGGGGGGAGGAGTGGAGGGGAGGGGAGGCTTTCCGGAAGTAGTAAATACTAATCTAATTTCAATATTTCCCAAGCGTTTGAAGCAAATAATAAAAGCAAGAAATGAATTTATTTCGCTTAGCTCTAGACATACCGCACCGACCACTACCCCGGGGGGTGGGGGGGGTGGGGGGAGGATGGCAGCGGGTGCTTTCTGGAAGTAGTAAATACTAATCTAATTTCAATATTTTTACAACGTTTGAAACAATTGATAAAAGCAAGAAATGAATTTATTTCGCTTGGCTCCAGACCTACCGCACCTACCACTACCGCGGGGGGGGGGGATTGAGAAGTATCTGCACTAAATCACAAATGCTGGGATATAAGTATTAGCTAGGTAAATACACGTTGAGCAACAGATACTTCAACTTACTAAAGCATTTTGACAAAATCAGTCTCTGTCGCTATCTGATGGTTCAAAGTCTGACTGTCCTGCAAGTGCGTTAGCTTCCATCGCCTCCGCGATTACGTCACTGTCATCTGCCTGCGAGTCGAGCTCAGTGCCTTCCTCATCTGGAGCTAAGCATTCTATTTGCGTCGCTGCATGCGCCCAAACACGTGAGAGCAGAGCAGGGTTGTTCCCTTTTGTTGCAAGGCCCTTCGCCTTGCAATATGCCTTGAGCTTGGGAACAGTTACACCCGGCACTTTGCAGAACTTTTCCTCACTCAACCCTTCCTGACGTGCTTTGCTAAGGGCAACTGCTATCTCTTCGACAGGATCTCTCTCAACTCCAATTGAGTGCCACGTCTTCTTCTCATCCTCAGTCATTACCCTGGCTCCTGGGTACGTTTTGGGGTGTTGGGGCGTGGGCTTACGAGAAAATATCTCATGATGTGGAAGCATTTTTTTTTCCTCTGCTGTAAGAGAGTCTCGCGCCTCACGAGCAGCAAATCTAGCAGGGGGAACCGCCCACAGGTCCCCTTCAGGCAGCTCATCTAGCACCCTGATGTTCTTAGCTAGCCACGCATGGCCCTTCCTGTCCACACATGGCCCCAAGTGAGCAGGATAACCTGGCAGCCCATCCTGTCCGTATACTCCATCCCTGTGGATGCGAGTGATGGTGAAAGTGGACATAACTTCTTTCATCCATTCGATTTCCTCTTCTGACATGTAGCCAGGCTTGCAATTGAAAATTTCATGGAGATCTGCCCGCTTTTTCTCTGTAACCCAATTCTCTGGTGGGAGCTCAGTTGGCCTGAGTTTGACTGGGGGGCGCAAGTAAGCCTTCAGCTGGGGTGAACCGGGAACACCACCTTCCCCGCACCAGTGCAGATCAGCATCGCCATGCTGCTTGTACTCTGCAGTAGGCATGCCGCCTTCCTCTGCAGAAGCTTGGTACTTCCACGACAGAGGTTTGTTCGTATATTTCATGTTCGGGTTTTCACAATGCGAGAAATAATCTTCCCAGTCGTAATTTTTTGTCAGCAAAAGCAAAACTACCCGATTGCCGCTATTATTATACCCGAGCATCATTTTATACAAACCCTGCGCGATATTAGTGGTTGTCATGGTCTTGTTCCACCAAACCGAAATATCTCGTGATATAGTGCCGCTGATCCTGGATATTGTGTGTGTGGTGGCGCGGGCAGCGGTTTGTACGTACCGTATCTTTCCATTGCACCTTGCAGATATGACAGTAAAACATCTGGGCGCACTTAGCAGTGTTATCGCCCGCCCCGTCGACTTCCAAATCCAACTCGCTAGATGCCAATTGTCTTTGGGTCAAAACAGATCCGCTCTGAGGATATGATAGAGAAACGTAATGTTCGAGTTTGCCCCATGCGTAATACCGGGACCGTGGACGATGATATATGTTATCATTATATATTCATATATTCATATAATTATAGTTCTTCGGATATCCCTTCAAGTTGTAGTTTACACATCAGTAAAAGATAAAATAATTTCTACTTCAAGTCCGAAGTTAAATCATTTTATTCAAGTTTATATATAATCATTTATATTATCTATATTTACCGTTAATTACAGTAACGACCGGCAATAATGTTTTTCATATCACTTCCAATATATTACCATTTAACGTTGTCAATTTCATTTCTGTCAACTAACAATATTTAACGAATCTACCGGCCAGAATTCCCTGTAACTTCTTCCCTCATTACACCTAATTCATGGGATGATTTGCCTAATCATATGATTGCACGACAGTGCGATCCATGTTACTTAAAGGTTATATAATACGTATCTAGCACGCGATGATACGTATCGATAGAACCGCATTCACATGATAGACAAATCGGTTTCCGTATCTTGTCGAGATCGCTATTTAAACTGCTGTAGGTATCTGAAGTACTGTTTGATGCCGGGATGAGGGATTATTAAGTCTGTTCCGTACCTTATCTTTAATTAAGTGGATACATAGTTAATATGGCAGGTTACGAGCCTACCGCTACTAAGTTGACACTTAAGGTCCCCCACCTCCCGCCTCATGTCACTAAGTCGATAGAACACGCCTACGACTTTGACAACTTTCGCTGGTCTGCGTTGCAATTCTGCGAGGGAGTGGATCCCCGACTGCTGATTTTCTTGCGAGACCCGAACTCGCCCCTGACCAACGCTGAGCTGAAACTGCTAATAACCCCAGGTCCCCCACCTGCTCTGCCTGCTGTCGACCCTGATGCTGATCTGAGAATTGCTCTTGCTGGCATACCTGCTGCCCCAACATTTGCACAATTGGAAAACTGTTTTCCCCCTGTACTGTCTTTGAAACTAAAAGTTAAGACCCGTTCAATAATTTCCGAGACTGTCTCTAACCATCCCGCCTTAGTTGCAATCCGATCCGCTGGTAGAGAACCACACCAAATGTGGCACGCTCTCATCAACGAATTCGGTCAATTAGGAACTATTAACACGGCTCAACTCCAGGCACAGCACGTTGCTGACCAACTGCGACCTGCTGAGGACGTTGAGGCGTGGATCAATAAGTTCAAATGGCGGCTAGAGAACATCTCGGAAACACAAAACTTTGATGAGGGCTACAAATGCAACGAGCTCCTCATCAAACTGAACAAAGCAACACACACCAAGTTAGGTGAGAAAGCAAATGTCCGGTACTATACCCCGTTGAATGATGCAGATCGCCCAACGTTTCGCGAACTCTGCACATACATAAAATCATTAGTACAGTCGGATAAACTTACGCTTGACCTTGGCAAACTATCACTCAACAACAAACCCGACAAGACACCGTTGTTCTACGCTCGAGACACACGTATCGAACGTAAAACAATAATCAAATGTCACTCTTGTCGTGGACCTCATCGAGTGAAAGATTGTCAAAACAAATGCGTACCGCTTCCCCCTCCCCAAAAGTCGTGCGCCCAATATCCGTGGCATCGCCCATATGATTGCCCGATTCGGAGGGAAATTTACGGAAGCGGGCGTAGTCGCTCACGTTCTCGCAGCCCACGTCGCTCCTCAAGTCCGGGTCCTTCACGGCACAATCCCCGGAACCAGCGTGCAACGCAGCGAGGTAGATCACCAACATCACACCGCGTCCACTTTGCACAAGAAGTCGAAGACATAGATCAGGACACCTATGACGAAGACAAAGGCGATGAGTGTGATGATGGATGGTGCGGCATGATGCGAGACGTTGTTGATGTTGAGAGCGACACAGAGCCTGCAGAGAGTTATACGAATACAGAAGATCAGCAAGCCGAAGTAAAATTCCGCCTCCTATTATCATCTTTTGAAAGACTACCTGTAGACTCCATGCCGGGGGCAATACTGTCACATTCTATTCCCCCCGCCATGCCAGCTCCACAAACAACATCTACCGCCCCAGTTGTAAATACTACAGACTCAATAGGCCAGTCACCTATTGAAGAAGTAGTAAGTACAGCTGCAGCGGCTGAACACCCACATAGACCAGCTAGCACTACGTCAGAACCTAGTGGTTTTATGCACCCGCCTACTGAATTTGATCCGCTTTACGAAGGCGAAGCGCCGCTTCCGCAGGCCTTCGGCGTCGTAAATCCGCATCAAGATTTCATTAACACACCGGGTAATAGACCCGCTGACATACCTTGGGAAAGCTTAACTAGAGCTCAACAATTAGACGAAAACGACTTTCAAACGAAGCTGAACGTTTTCGTCTATATTCAAAAGCTCTACAGACAATTTGGGGAACCACAGGGGTATCCAGTGCCACCTCTCCACTGGCCACCCATCTGGAGAGTTGATGCACCAAAATCCTATGTCTTCCCGAGAGAAGACCCGTGGTACCCAAATGGAAAGCTTGTTAGTTTAAAACCTAAGCTAGAGTGGCTCACAGAGGAGATGATCACACCACTCAGCAGTTCAGGAAAGCCTATACCAGGTGACCCCTGGCATAGACCAGCAACAAGATGTGGAAAGGAACTTCCAGCAATACTTCGTTCGCCTGAAGTATTGCTTGAAACATCAGAATCCCATCCTGTTTTTCCTAACGCACCCGCTTTTTGGGCAGGCGATGTACACTTTGCATTCAACCATGCTAAGCTTGTTGAAATGGACTACTGGTCTTACCGGTTACGTTTCAACATCTTACCATCAGGTTGGCAAAGCAAGCCAAACATATGCAATCAATGCGTCTTATATCATGATAATGGAATGATACCTATTGGCTTGCCTTCATCTCCGCCTCGCCCCCCAACTTTCTACGAACACTGCGACAGACAGTACACACACAAACATAAACTGTCTACCTGCAATGGATGTGGATGGGTAAAGTACTGCAATCAAACTTGTCAAAAGAATGTTTGGGCAGCACATTACCGATTCTGCCAATTCGCACGCACGCCTGCGAACGCTAGCATGAGAACGCAGACAGCAAAAGACGTACTGCCTAGTTGCGGTATAGGCAGTGTTAACTACCGCTTCGCTCTATTCACCTACCAACGCCTTATGCGTTACGAAATTATTCCCACTGGGGAACAATCTCTGCGAATAGCTGCGAAACGGCCGCTCTCGATAGAAGGAGAAGCCATCCGCGCTATGTTCCGGCGACTGGCTGGATTCCCCACATACGATCCAGTCAAAGGCAATAGGATCCTTATTCAAGGAAATATAGACATCAATGAGCGTCTTCGACAGGATCCATACCGCCAGATCAAGCCGTTTACGATGGTCTTCTTCGACCCATCTCAAACGCCGGAGGTCAACCCTACAACCACAGACAACAACAGTCAATGTTTGCTTGGCTCCGCACCAAGCATTCATACTGTTTTTGACTCTGGAACAAATCGAACAATCGTTCATCCAAAATCATCGATTGATCATGTGACCACCGGCCCCGCAGCACATCTGTCAGGCATATCAGCCGAAACCATACAAATGACTAAGAAGGCAACATTTCATTGGGAGACAGTACCAGGAGAAGGTAGCGCGTCTAGCTTCCTCCTCCCTGACTCCCTGATAGCCGATAGCACGCCTTACTCATTGGTTTCACCTGGCATATTAGACAACAAGCATGGGTACGCAACCATCTTCCAAAATAATCAAGCTATAGTCTTACACCACTCCATCAACATTGACCCTAGCTTGATCAAGATTAGAGGAAGAATGATGCCCAACTTGCTTTATCGTTCAGACACAAGAGATGACACACCACTTGACCCCAACAGACGGTTTTTCCCACAGTCACAAACACAAACACACAACGACAACAAAGACGTCAAGGTCAACTTCAGTGTCAATCGCAAAGCTAGACTAGTAGTAGCAAACAGTCCATCTCAGCATTAGAGGCACATACACTAAGCGGTCATGGCATGGCAAAGGCTATGAAACAAGTAGCAGCAGCACTAGGCAGAACAATCAAAGATCCCCATTGGGAGACTAAACTTGCTCACCTCTGCCATGCATGCACTCTTAGCTCACCTCGCAAGCTTCTTTTCTTCACAGACCATGAACTTCTGGACCAACAGTTCAAAACTTTTGAAGCAATCTGCATGGATTTCAAGGGTCCCAAGTATACAGTATCGCTGCAAGGCAATTACTATATACTTTTGATCCTTGAGACCAAAGGCAAATTCGCCTTCAAAATTTATCTTCCTTCAAGGAAGGCACAACTTTACCTCCCATGGGTGGTCAAGGTGTTTGCCTTCTTTGAAAGACAGACCGGCGTGAAGGTTAAGCAAGTCAGGTTAGATGGCGAGTTTATCTCTTCTGGCCTTGTTGAACATTGCAACAACAAAGGAATTATTATGAAGCACACCCCACCGGGCGAGCCTCGTCTTAATTCCATTGCCGAACGCGATTTTCAAACAGGCACGAAACGAGCTAACGCAATCATGCTCGACGCAAAATTCCCCAACAATTTATGGGAAGAATGCGAAAGAGCTGAACATGCAATACGGATGATCACCCCGCAATCAACCGGAAAATACAAAGGACAATCTCCTTATGATGTCACCCTCAAAAGGAAATTCCCTTTGGATTTCTTGCGTCCAGTCGGTTGCTTAGCATTCGTTCGTGTGCAAAAAGGCTTAAACAGACCAATGGCACAACCGGGATCACTTACAGGCTTCAACATTTTTCGCCGCCTTTACCGGGTTTTGGTAAAAGGGACAGCAAAAATTGTTGAAGCCCGAAACGTGAAGTTCGACATATGGGAAAGAGGGCACACAGCAAAAGTGTTGCAGCGACCTTGGGAGTTTGACAACCCTCCCATTCCTCAACCCAACCCTTTCCCCAACGAACTCACCCAAACGGTCGACCAAAAGGTTCGCATAAAAACGGACCCGACACAGTCCGAAAACGCCCCCGGTCTGCCAACCTTTCAGCTCAATGACGACGACGACGATAACGGGTACCAGTCGCTCGACGACCAACCGGTACCACCACCCCAACCACCCCCACAACGGCCCCAGCTTGAAGAAGAAGAACACACGGTCGTCAGGCAAAGACGACCCCCATCATCTTCACAGCTAAATTTACGTGGTTCGGTTGGACCAAATGTCCGTCGTTCATTACGCTTTGCAGCCAGTTCCAGTGGAAACAGGTCAAACGCTAGCCACAGACTTGGTTCCCCTTCGTCCCCTGCTAACGGTCTGCTTGCCCCACGCGACATCAACGGCAACATATCATCAAGCAACATCATAGCAACACAAAGAGAGAGAAAGCAAACACCTGCAAACCACCCCACTCATCATGTTAGCCTAGCTCATGATAGTCAGGCTGCTGCTTTCTTTGATGTCGCTGCGGCATGCAACCTCGAGCATAGCGAGACAGACCTAGCGGATTTGCAACAGGATGCTTACGAAGAACAAACATATGACGAGCCCTTTTGTTTCTTTACACGTGCATTGCGAATACCACAAAAGGAAATACACCAACATCCTGAAGTGGTTGCAGCACGCAGGAAAGAAATTGAAGGCCTCTTCAAGGCTGGATGTTTTCGTTGGGTTCCCAGAGCTAACGCCTATCGTGACAAAATCAAACCAATCCATACCGGATTTGTTGATGCTGTCAAGATAGACGAAGCAACTGGAAATCATAAGTTCAAGAGTAGACTTGTCCTGTTTGGTAACCTCATGAGTCCGTTCAGTCATTACTCACCTTATGATAAGTCAGCACCTGTATGCTCCCACATGGTCATGCTTACCGTCTTGTCGCTCACAGCAGCACTTGGCTTTGATTTTGTTGTCATTGACTTCACGCAAGCATATAGTCAGGCAGACATGATTGACATTGTATATGCAATCGCACCCGACGATTTCGAGGATTTCCGTGATCCCGAAAAGCCGGAGGATGACATACTACAAGTCCTCAAAGCTCTGTATGGCTCACCTCAGGCAGGTCGTCGTTGGCACGACAAGGTAGCACGAAAGTTACGTAAGTTAGGTTACACACAGTCAACCATCGATGCTTGTCTGTTCTTCCTGCAATGCAAAGAAGAGAACTGTCCCCCGGTTTTTACTAAAGACCCATCGTCCATGCCATGGATCCTATTAGTAAGAACCGACGACGTTCTCACTTTCTACAAACACCACTCTCAGGTAGCCATTCTTTGCAAAGGCTTAACGAAAGAACAGCTTGTATTCACAGTACACGAAAAGGCCAAAGTCTTTTGTGGGATTCAATTCAAACGAACGCCCACTGGCCTTCTCGTTCACCAGCGTGCATACACTCGTAGCCTCTTGGATGATCATGGCTTCTCACAAGCCAACCCTGTGCCTACTCCGGCCACCGTCCAAGAGCCGACTGCAGCCGCTGAAGACGCCTTCTTGCGTAAATGGTCACTCCCTACCCTAACAGGTGAATGTTCATGGCTAGCAACCCAAACACGCCCAGACATATCATTTGCCACCAACAACATGTCCGTATACTCACATCATGAGCCAGGTGTAGCTTACAGTTTGTGCACCCGGATCTTTCGCTACCTTCAAGATGGGGAACGCGGCTTGTTCTACCCGTACAACACGGACCTCTCCAGACTCCGTCTCGCACACTGGTCCGACGCGACGCTGGGTAGCTGCAAATTCACCAAGCGATCGCGCACCGGCGAGCTACACGAATTGACCGGCCCCGTGCATTGGGAAAGCAAACGCCAGACTACCGTGGCTACATCGACCCAGATCTCCGAAACCATGGCTATGTCCAATACCGCGCGCACCGCTATCGCGCTCCAGCATTTGCTAATCTCCGAGCTACGAGCACCGATCAATTTACCAACTCCCTTACTTGCTGACAACCGGGGAGCTATCACCTCGTCCTCCAATGGAATGGGAAGCCCGCGCGCACGTCATCTGGACCTGCGCCATCACTACATCGTCGAAGTAGTCCGAGAAGGCCGACTGACGCCCCGATACGTCAACACTACTCAAAACAGGGCGGATATCTTTACGAAAGCCCTCCCCGCACCGGCCCATCGCACGTTCATCGACCAGATCACCGTGCCCCTCGCTTCATGCATGGCCGACGATGAAGACGCCCCGGCAAGACTCTTTCGATCCGATGCGCTCAGCCCAACCCTCAGCCCGTACGTTGTTCGTGCTCGAAAGCGCAAAGGCAAAAAGTCGAAGCAAGTCGAGTAAGTTCGTACCAAATAATGTTATTCAGAGCGTTCAAAAGACAATTTCTAATTTTTTTGTACAACGCTCTTCGCCGTTCAATTATACTGATGACTGCAGCGACTTTGTCGCAAATTTATAGAATTGACATTTTGTATGTCTATAATCTACTATCCTCAGTAGAATAAAGCTAATAGGGACAATTAATCCGACATCGCGCTAATGCGCTTCGTAAATCCTAACAAGTCAGAATTTTTTTTTGAGTTCTGCATGTCATGCTCATATTTATTCTTGCACATTAATGATAATTTTTCCATATATGATAATTTCTACTTTCCCCTCACGAACATATTTACACATAACTATGTATAAATCATACTGGCCTCTCCGCCACCGCAAATGTTCATGATGATATTTCCATGGCGGATATATTGTCCGGGGGGAGTGTTATCATTATATATTCATATATTCATATAATTATAGTTCTTCGGATATCCCTTCAAGTTGTAGTTTACACATCAGTAAAAGATAAAATAATTTCTACTTCAAGTCCGAAGTTAAATCATTTTATTCAAGTTTATATATAATCATTTATATTATCTATATTTACCGTTAATTACAGTAACGACCGGCAATAATGTTTTTCATATCACTTCCAATATATTACCATTTAACATTGTCAATTTCATTTCTGTCAACTAACAATATTTAACGAATCTACCGGCCAGAATTCCCTGTAACTTCTTCCCTCATTACACCTAATTCATGGGATGATTTGCCTAATCATATGATTGCACGACAGTGCGATCCATGTTACTTAAAGGTTATATAATACGTATCTAGCACGCGATGATACGTATCGATAGAACCGCATTCACATGATAGACAAATCGGTTTCCGTATCTTGTCGAGATCACTATTTAAACTGCTGTAGGTATCTGAAGTACTGTTTGATGCCGGGATGAGGGATTATTAAGTCTGTTCCGTACCTTATCTTTAATTAAGTGGATACATAGTTATGGCAATATACTCTATCTTTCCTCCGAAGTTAATAGACCCGCCCCACATAAGCTCCATGACATGTTTGCCCTTGAAGTCATCTAGAACCCGGCGTGCGGACGGAATATAGAAGGGCCGTGACATATCAATTGTGAAACAGGACAACCACTTGTATACAACAGCGGCTTGTGCAATACGGTTCTGATGTTGCTTACGGCAGATCTGGTGAATTTTGTGGTGTAAGTTATTAGCCACCTGCCAGTCCTGTGCGTCCCTCTCACCAGTAAACCCCTCGTCACGCACTCGCTGAAGCTCAAAGCAAGTGTTGCACATGCCAAACTCACCAACTCTCATCTCCTTGACATGCGACCAATCTCGCTTCCGTACCATTTTCACTGCCTCTCTGCGGGGAGGGGGTCCGGGAGCGCGGCCGACGAACGGGATGTCCACTACCCACTGCTCACATATGTACTTATACATAGGCTCAAAATCATCTACCTTTTGCAAGTGCCAAATACCATCGGCAATGACTTGCACGTTCTTCTCAAAGTAATCAAACATGATTGAATAAATCCAATCATCCTGGACGATGCGGCCGGCAAGTGGCCCTGCGTGGACGTAGAAAGTCTTATTGTTGTTATAAAGCTTCAGCGCACGCCGCATAGTCCTCTCCCCAACACCAAAAAACTTCATCCACATTTTGCGACAAACTTTCCTACCCCGAATTCGGTAATGTCGCCCTTGACTACTATCGAACGCTTCCAACTGCGAACACACCCAGGCTGTTAGCTCTTTGAGCGATTTGCAGATATTGTTGATTCGAGCCTGCACGCAGAGCTCGGTTGACATAAACATGTAGCAATAACCCCCAGCGCAGCAGACAGAGTGAATCGAATGGTCAAGATGTGCAAGAGTCATACCAAGCAGGCGCTCTCGTGCGCCGGGTCTGACCTCTCTAGGTATTCCCCTCTTTCTTTTAGTATAAGTGTAAGTTCTTGCGGTCTTACGGGCGGCAAGCCGTCTCTTGATTGGTGCATTGTACCGAATATGGAGAGGCAGTGCGGCTTTCTCTGCGGCTGTGATCTCCCCGGATGAAACAGGGCCTCCAGGCGTGAGGGTTTCATTGTGGAGAGTGGGTAGAATCGTGTTGAAAAAGTTAGGAGCGTTGGGGGGTAGGTAGTTCAGCCCACCTAATATGCTATAGCTACTGCTGCTGCTGCTAGAAGTTGCAGGTGCTGATGGGGAAGAGGAAATGCTGGAGCTTTCAGATTTTCGCTGACGTTTGAACCTGGCGAGCGGATCGCTGGCAATAGTAGGAATATTCACATTATCAGCAGCAGTGGCACGTTTGAACCTCGCCACATTGTTAACGTCTAGGACAGGGGGCACAGCGGGAGGCGGGTCAGCCCTACTAGCTGCGTCTGGGACTACGGTAGGTTGTTTCCTGAATCTGGCAAGCGGGTCGATTTGCTGACTAGTAAAGCTTTGCAAGCGTATGAATAGAGGTGCAGCTGACGCGCAATATGCCAGCGCGAATGATAGCCTGCGGGAGCAGGCCCTGGTAGACACAGAGCATGCATGCATAACTTTATGTATTCGTAGTGATGCTTGCAAGCAACAAAAATAGAAACAAATTATATAGAATCCTGTATTATGATGTAAGGAAGGAATGTACAACAAAAAAAATATTAAAAACAAAAGTGTGTATGTATGTATGCTTGTAAGTATGTATCTATGCATGTATGCATGTATGCATGTATGGATGACAGTTTAACAAAAAGAAACAAAGTAATTGACATGAAAATCGATAAAAGTCCTTCGTTATGATGTAGCAAAGGAATGAACAACAAAAGAATAATACAAACATAAGTGTGTATGTATGTATGCATGTATGCATGTATGTATGCATGTATGCATGTATGTATGTATGATGCCAGTCTGAATGTTGAAAGCGAGCAAGAAAAAAAGAAAAAAAAAAAACAAGATAGAATCCTTCATTATGGTGTAATAAAAGAATCTACAACACAATAATATAATAAACATAAGCATAGACAAAGAACCAACCGAAAACAAAACAAATTCTGCAATCACTTTGCAGAAATTAGTTACCTGCTGAACGTGAATATTGCAACCAAGCAAGAAAAAAAGAAGAAAACACGACAGAATCCTTCATTATGGTGTAGTAAAAGAATCTACAACACAATAATATAATAAAGATAAGCATAGACAAAGAACCAACCGTAAACAAAACAAATTCTGCAATCACTTTGCAGAAGTTAGTTACCTGCTGAACGTGAGTATTGCAACCAAGCAAGAAAACAAGAAGAAAACACGACGGAATCCTTCATTAAGGTGTAGTAAAAGAATCTACAACACAATAATATAATAAACATAAGCATAGACAAAGAACCAACCGAAAACAAAACAAATTCTGCAATCACTTTGCAGAAATGAGTTACCTGCTGAACGTGAATATATATTGCAACCAAGCAAGAAAACAAGAAAAAAACAAGACAGAATCCTTAATTAAGGTGTATTAAAAGAATCTGCAACACAATAATATAATAAACATAAGCATAGACAAAGAACCAACCGAAAACACAACAAATTCTGCAATCACCTTGCAGAAATTAGTTACTTGGTGAACGTGAATATTGCAACCAAGCAAGAAAACAAGAAAAAAACAAGACAGAATCCTTCACTGTGATGTAGGTAAGGAATGTTCAACAAAAAAATACTGCAAACATAAGAACAGGCAACACAGACAACAGAAAAAAAAATGGCGGCTACTTGCATGCATGTTGGTAGTGGGTGACAGTTTCACAGAAGAAACAAAGATACGTGATGGGATAATTGAAAAAATCCTTCATTATGGTGCAATAAAAGAATCTACGACACAATAATATAATAAACATAAGCATAGACAAAGAACCAACCGAAAACAAAACAAATTCTGCAATCACTTTGCAGAAATTAGTTACTTTGGTAACGTGAATATTGCAACCAAGCAAGAAAACAAGAAGAAAACAAGGAAGAATCTTTCACTGTGATGTAGGTAAGGCATGTTTAACAAAAAATACTGCAAACATAAGAACAGGCAACACAAACAAGAGGAAAAAAAATGGCGGCTACTTGCATGCAAGTTCGTAGTGGGTGACAGTTTCACACAAGAAACAAAGAATCATTCAGGGTGATGTAAGGAAGGAATATGTAACAAAAAAAAGAACAAAAACAAGTGTCGAACATAAGAAAAGCAAGAGAAATGGTGTAATACTATGGGCTTCCCCAGTGAAGCTCCCCAGCGGCCTGAGTAAAAAAACCGGAAATTACGGTCAGTGCCATTTTTTCCCCATCCGTAACCGGCGCAGATTACCAAGCCTTTTTCGCTGGAAGTCTGCACTGCGCACTCGCTGTTACTTCGCTAGCTCCAGACACTAGAGACATGGCTGGGTATCGAAAAGATGACACTGACAACATTTTTTGGTTGGTACTCTACAAAAATGGAAAGGAGGACTGGAAAACTGACAAGGAGGTCCGCGAAAACGAAAAATGGGGAGAGTTGAGTTGCAGAATTTCCATTCCAAACAGACATTCTCTCGGTGAGTTACCCCCCCATATCGTTCAAAACTTTGACAGCACTGGCAATCCTGGCATGAAGAAACTTTGGGTAGGCCGCCCCAATCCAGACTCTGTTGAGGAGGCACGTGCACGCACAGAACCAAGGAGAGGCGTAAGAGTAAGGAAGACAAAGATCAGCATTCAGCCTGAAGATGAACAGAAAGAAAAAGAAGAAGAAGAAGAAGAAGAAGAAGAAGAAGAAGAAGAAGAAGAAGAAATAAGAAAAAGAAAACGACAGAAAAAAGGAAACACAGGAAAAGGAGATGGAGAAGAAGGAGGAGAAGCAGGCGCGCAAGGAAGGGCAGGGAAAGCAGGGAGAGGAGGGAGGGGAGGGGAGGGAGAGGAGGGAGGGAGAGGAGGGAGAGGAGGGAGAAAGGAAATGGGGGAAGACAAAGAAGACGAACAACAAGACGAACAAGAAGACGAACAACAAGAAGAACAAAAACAAGAAGAAAAAGAAGAAAAAGAAGGAAGTGCAAAGAGGAATGCAAGCAAAAAGAAGAAGAATAGTGTCAAGAAGAGGTGCAAGAATGATGAGGAACAAAAGACTGAGGAAGCTGCAGGAAAGGCACAGAGCAAGAAGAGGGGCAAGAATGATGAGGAACAAAAGACTGAGGTAGCTACAGGAAAGGCAAAGAGCAAGAAGCAGAAGAAGAAGCTTTACCAACAGACAGAGCAGGAGAAGGCAGAAGCAGCAGCACTAAGAGAGAAAGATGAGCAGAGAAAAAAATGGAAGCAGAAGCAATCAGAAAGAGCGCGCAGCCGAACAATAGTCTAGTTTACGGCGCCGACGACGGAGAGCTTATCGGATACTTAGGGCAGAATAATGAAAGGCGGGGAGTCAATATCCAAACCTTTCAGCCATGCTGACTAGCATGATCATGTACCCCCCAGTGGTTCCCCTCGCTCCAGGCGGATCCTTTCCCAGCGGTTCCCCTCCAGGAGGTTCCCCTCCCAGCGGTTCCCCTCGCAGCGGTTCCCCTCCCAGCGGTTCCCCTCCCAGCTGTTCCCCTCCCAGCGGTTCCCCTCCCAGCGGTTTCCCTCCCAACCAGCCATCCAGCAATTTTGGTCCCCCTACCAGTGGGTATGGAGGCCGGCAGAATCTGACACTCTATCCACAGCCGGGTCCCCCCCCCCCCCCTTTCAGTACAGCCACACACAACACATACACACGGTAGATCTTCCTGGTCCACCCGCCTCCCCTCACCAACAGCCTGGTCTCCCTACTAGTGGGTATGGGGGGCAGCAGAGTTTGATGGTCCAGCCTCAGCCGGGTCCTCCCCCCTGCTTGTTTGTTTTTTGCTTGCATGCTTGCTTGTTGGTGCAGCGAACGCAGTGGATGGTCCCCCTGCTAGTGTGTATGGGTGGCAGCAGAGCAGCTCAGCAAGGTCTTTCTCCTCCCCTCCCCCCCCCCCTCCCTCTCAGTACAGCCACAAACAACACATACACACGTAGGTGTTCCTGATCCACCCGCCTCCCTCACCATATGCATCAGCCCGTGGCCGGTCCCTTTAGTGCCCCGCTTCAAAATCCTCACTATTGTTTGTGTTTAATTAGGCATGCAGCAGCAAGTTTTTCCTTTGCATGGTAACCCCCCGCCTGCATCGCAGATCAAATATTTACTTGTTGTACTTGTCTGAATGTAGGGTTGCAGCAGCTGCAGGTACAGCCACTGGCTGTAGCAAACCAGCAGTCCCAGACGCAGCAAGGATCTGTGTTTTCAGCCCTGGTTCAGTTTGATCAAATGATCCAGAGGCAAAACTACATGAATCAGTTCAAGTAGTAGATAGTGTCTTACAATCCCCCCCCCCCCGGCGCGGTAGTGGTCGGTGCGGCTCTGTTACAATTTCAGCAATATATTAAGGCAATCATCGATGTTAAGTGTGTCACTAACATGCTACGCATCAATGATTGCCTCAATCAGTCAATCGATTTGCGCCGCCGGGGGGTGGGGGAGGTGACCTCCCCCCCCCCCCGGGGTAGTGGTCGGTGCGGTATGTCTAGAGCTAAGCGAAATAAATTCATTTCTTGCTTTTATTATTTGTTTCAAACTCTTTAGAAATATTGAAATTAGATTAGTATTTACTACTTCCGGAAAGCCTCCCCCCCCCCCCTCCTCCTCTCCCCCCCCCCCTCTGGATCCCGGCAGTAGTGGCCGGTGCGGTAGGCCCA